>CABFPE010000001.1:2301809-2319828 GCA_900660155.1 Hofstenia miamia
TGCTCGTCTGAACGCACATCGTTCAAATTGACGCCCAAACAGCTTGCATCTTTTTGACGTAGTTCAAAAGATTCTCGTCTGAACGCACATTATTCATTTGAACGATCAGTAATTAACGACTTTGTTTTGGAGACAGATTGTCTCAAGTAGCCATGAGTCTAAAATAAGAGAATTTTGAAGCTCAACAATTTTAACTTCAAAATGAACCGTGAAGATATTGAATTCTAAATGTTCAAATTTTGTAACAAAAAACAGTTATTCCTTTTAATGAAGCAATATTGATTTTTCACAAATTATGCTACTGAATTGTCAATATATTTTACATGCGTGTAAACTAAAATGCCTACTTGTATTGAAATTTAATTATATTAATCAGTTGTATAATTATATGAAACAAGTAATTTCGTTTGTTTGAACTATCAGTAATTGTTGGCAATTGGAAATATTATAAAAATTAACATTTTTTAAATAAAAAATTTAGCCGCCGTAATTTACGATTGATCATCAAAATGATAATTGCATAGCTGCGTTGTTTATAGTAACAATCCAGGGTAATTAGAAAACACGAATCAATAGAGTTGCTGCAAAAATAATAAACCAATGAAATTTCGTACTATTACACATTAAAGTTATCATTTTATTGTGAAATGATGAGTAGCATAAATTGGAACCAACGTAAAATTCAACAGCTGATTCAGCTTGTTGAAGAGAAAGAATGCATTTGGAATTCAAATGCAGAGTCGTACCATGATAGAATTCTTTTTTCTTCTTATATAGAGTTTAAGTCCATTCAGCTTGCTTTCCATTTTCATATTTTAATAATAATGCAAACAATATCTATAGAATTAAACATCCAATCAAATTCGTTGTTGATTTTAATGTTTTGAATTAGTAATTGAGGTGTTGATTATAATCTTCCTAGTGATAGAAAAACACACTTCCTATTAAACTTAATTTATGAATAAACAAGTGGCCCTGTATCACAATAATGCTCGTCTGAACGCACATCGTTCAAATTGGCATACATAAAAAAGACGCTCGTCTGAACGCCCCAAATTTTGATAGATGCATCAAAAAAGCATACATCAAAAAGATGCTCGTCTGAACGCACTTTCATCAAAAGATGCGCATCAAAAGGTTCTCGTCTGAACACCCTTAAGGGAGTGACTATCCAAAATATTTAAGTTAAGGGTAAGCGCTTTTATAGGATTTTTTGCGGATAAACAATTTTTATATACCCACATAAAACTTAAAAGTTTCTTAACAAAAATATTTAAATATACATATCTTGGATAATCTTCATTTTCCCTCAGTAAATTTTTTTGTATGATATCATAGCTTTGAAGCCTTTACATGTTCTTCTGAATGACGAACAATTTGAATTATGCAAGCACAAACCTTAAACAATTTAAAATCATTTGCAGAGCCTTCATTACGGAATTCATTAGCACAGAAATTCAGAAAATTCGAATTCATTTAAGATCACACATGAAAGTTTCAAACAAACCTGATATGGGCTATGCCTATAAAAGTTTGCGACAATTTCTGTAGTGCTAAAGATGCTAAAGTATTTAGTCCTAGCCTCCAGCTCTATGGACTGCACGATACTAAATAACCTTACTTCATGATCCTACTGCTGAATTATGCATTTCTTTGATCATGAATATCCATCAAAGCATTCTTTTCTTAGATTAATATTTTGTATAGTATGAAATAAATTATATATATACAGTTATCATATATATATTTAAATTATATATATATATATATATATATGTATATATATATATACAGGATAAGATCAAGGATTATTCTAAGGAAGTGACTAATCAAAATCTTTAAGTTAAGGGTAAGCGCTTTTATAGGATTTTTGGTGGATAAACAATTTTTAAGCAAAAAACTAAATTACAAACTGTAAAAAACATATAGAAACAGTGTTTTCATTTTAATTAACAAAACATCAAACACTAAAAATGTCAAAAACAGGTGAAAGCAGTCATTCAATTATATTAATAAATGCCCCAGTTTAAATCCACCACTACACATTGAAATAGATCTAGTAAATTGTCTCATCTTAAACTCAAATAGACTACTAATGGACTTCGTTTAAAATTATTATCAATACAAACTGGCTAGTGCGGTTCTTGAATATGTATCCGCCAATTTCTAGCCTTTTAATGTGCTTAGAAACAACGTCCTGTTAGTCCGGTTGCAAAAATGGACTGGTTACTTGACAAACCGACACGTATGAATGATGGATTGATTTTGAGTATGTTTTGATAGCCTGAAACCACCGCAGCGAAAACCATCGCAATTGGATGGGGTGACCAGTCACCCCCTTGCATAGTCTAGTGCATACATTCAGCACAAAAATAAATATTCTGAAAAAGATTCGATTCACCGAGATTCACTCAATGTAATGTACCAGAATGCTATATATGAGGCTTACATCTTAGATTACAGAATGCAAATGTAAACGTTATTTATTTACTTCAAGAAAAAAGATTTAGGAAATCCACCTTGAATAAGGTACCGGTATATGTTATAACATCATGGCATATGCAGCATAAGAAAAAGAAATATGTAGTAAAATGGATTTTGCTACCGGGTAGAATTTGATGTGATAGCTGGATAAGCATATATGAATCTTGAGTTGAATCAAAATCATATATTAGAAACATAATGTCATTATAGCAAAGGTCTAAAGGTGGCCAAAATTTTCAACGCCCCCTGCCCTAAGCTTAGCAAGACAGTCCTGCACTTAGTGTGCAAATTGCTTTCTTCTGATTGTTTCAATACATGGCTTCGTCAACTATTTACTAATGAATTTTGAAGTGTAAATATAATACATTCAAATTCTTTTGATCTGTATCCGTACAGATATTTCATGCAATTTAATTTCACATCAAGCGTTCATGGGAGAAAACGTTTATTTCAATGAGATTTTGTATTAAATTAGGAACAAAAAATTGAATGCAAAACTTAGTAAAAATTTCATAGAACAAAATACTTGTTACATGCTTATTTTCCTGAAATGTCTGGTCAAATTGCTATTGAATATCGCAAAGTATTTTAACTAAAGGCAATGTCTCCAGGAAATGGATCCAGGTGTAGCTCTAAATTACAGATTATATTTTTACTATTTTTACCAATTCTGTTTACAATTATATATATTATTTCCCATGGGAATTCGTATTCTAGAAAAAACACATGCTGCATCAAAGCAAACAGGATATTATAAATGTTTTATTAAGTATACAGATCTTTGTGAAAAAGCCTATGATATCAGTCTTCAAAAGATGTTCTTCTAATTTGCAGAAATGCTACTTAGAGCAGCATACTTTTGGTTCACACTCAAATTGGTTGAGGCATGCATACGCTCAAAATATGAATTTACCAATGTTAGCAATCATACACTGATCACTACACCAGACTATTTCCAAGCATTCATTGGGGTTTCTGAAAGACGATGCCAAATTTATTGTGATGCAGAAAATTTTTGCTTTGGCTATCACCTCTGTTCAAATATATGCTTTCTTTATGGTTCAGATGTTGGAGATAAAGAAATAAAGTTTTCATACAAGGAAAATTGCTTTTTCAAAACGGTATGGAAAGTAATAAATTTTAATACAATTGTTTTTAGAAAAATTCAGTATATGTTGAAGCCATTTTGAAGCCAGGTAAGATTATTTTCTTCTAAGGTTTTATGTTAGCTTTTTTTCAAACAAGTAAGTCGTTGCATAAGCTCTTGAATAATTGTTTTTAATTAAAATGAATAATGTGTTATATATAGGCCTTGTGAATATATATATATATATATATATATATATCCGAGTTTGAAGCAGGATCGATCGCATTTTATTCACCTGTGACCCGGTTTATCAACTGAATCAGTGACTCGGACTGAACCTGTTAATTTCGAAATATTTGACCTTTTGACCTGGGTGTGTGTGGTAAGCAATTTCTTTAACAATTCTAACTTTAAGTCAATTTTTAGGGTTAGACTTTTCCAGGCTTTCACTATATCGCTTGCCAAAATAACCGTTTAAAGTTTCCATTAAATTTCACAGTTATGTTTACATATAATGCAATTTTAATATGAGTGCATCTCATGGGGCAGTCATACAATGATGACTCTTTGTCTCTAGCCTATGAGATAGGCCTATCCTAGCGTTTGCTCTTCCTTCTTGTGAGGCAGCTTTGCTGTGTCACATGTAGTTTTAATCCGACATATTACTTAATATTTCTGGGAGAATTTTCTGCTTTTTTGAATTCATTTCCCGAGTCTACTTTCATATTTCGTATCCGAATATACATGCATTGAATTTGAATGTTTGAATCCGAATTGGAATCTAAAATATAATGTGGTTTACATAATAATTTCTTTCTCAAAAACATCTGTTGTTAATAGTTACAGTTATAACTAATATCAATTTCGAAACCTAAAAAACCTTAGCAGTTTATTCTATAATAGAAGAAGAAATCAATTGAGAAATTTTATTTACAGGCTTCACACAAAAAGCCAGCTGATATAATATTATAATTTCAGTGCTCCCCTAGACCGTTCAAGCTTACTAATTCATACATTTTTACCCATTGCATGCTGTACACCATTTCCTAATGCTTCAAAAACGAAGAGAATCCATATAAACTTTTACAGATTTTCCTTATTTCTAAGTTTCCAAGTATGAAATTGCATTTACACATATATAGTTCAGTTACATAAAAGTTAAATTGATTAGAAAATTAAGCGCTTACCTTGGACAAGGGAAATAGAAAATCTGGGACAGCTTATATTATTTTTCAAAGTTTTTGAAGCGCTACAAATTGGTGTACAGGCTGAGGCCACAGCTATTAAATAAAGGATATTTAAAAGATTTTAGATTTTTCCTTTCTCCCTGCAAGTAAAAATAAGTTTAGCCAGTGGAGTTAAAATTTCAATTACATAAAAACATAAAAAGTGTGGTTTTAGAACTGTAGGCAGTTTCTTAGATAGCCTTTTTTCAAAATTAAAAACATCTTTTTTCACTCCGCACTAAATTATTAAAACGTATGCAAATGGTCATAAGAAATGTATGTAATGACTAATTTGCATTATCTATATTTTGAATAAATTATTGTGTTTGTTTGAAATATTTTGGTAAAGCGGTTGGTGACGGAGCTAAAAAATATTTTATTATGGTTTTTGAGGAAATTGCACCCCATATATAGTTTAGTTAAACATTTCTGCAATGATTATGCAAATACAGAAATTAATGGCTAGGACTTTTATTTGAACAATGTAAGCCTTCCAAAATTTAATTTATTTTATAACTTAAATTGCATTATCTGTGCTCTTAAGAAAATTAATAGTTGTGACGTTTTGGGAAGCACATGTACATGCAATTTGAATCCTGATTGGTATTACATAGCATTTATTTATCAAAATTACCTTAACTTAACATTAACTTAAATAACTTAACATTTATTTCATATTACTATTACCATAAAATATTTCATCGAGTCTTGAAGTCAAATAAGTATTGGTATTTTGCATGGTATTCATGATCAGATTGAAGCATAATTTAGCAGTGATCATAAAACACTTCAAGTGGAGACAATACAACAGATAAATCGAGGCCAATAAATTACTATGCTTTCAAATAAATAACATTATAACTTATTGCACTCATCTGTAAAAGATAGTGCAAATCAAATTGTACAACTTTGTACAAATCATTTGAATTATATTTCTCATCAAATGGACAAGATACTACTATCATTTGCAGAAGCTAAGTTTTCATCATATTTCAATGTAGAGCTATACGTCGCAGTTTCCGACATGTTTCTCACGGCAAGTGACGACACCTCTAAAACCGTATGCACAATAGCGTGGTGTAATTAGGGGTGTACTGTAGAGGGTGCTTAAGAGGGCCCACCCCACCTGGTTAAATTCGATTGGGGACACAGTCTCTTTCCTAGTTAAAGTCATATAATGGTGTGAGGTGTTGAATTGTATTTGAGAAATAAAATTTGGTTAAAATATAACAAAAGTAAAGTGCTGAAATTTAGAGCTCCCTTGTTAATTATTTATGCCAGTAAAACCCTGGCTGCAAGCATTAGTCATTTATATCCATATTATGTAATAGTTATCCTGCAGTTTTGCGTAGTTGTGCACGAACCAATAGACCTACGCAATATAAAATATTGCACAAAACCGTCTATAAAAAGTGAAAATTCAATAGTCTGACTTGATCTAAATGGGTAGTTAAGTGCCTAATTAATTTATTGCAGATGTTCTGTTTGTATTCAAGAATTTTCTTACATCGCACCACACCGTAGCCACCGAAGTATTATCAGCTGCCCGACACCGCCATGTTTTTCACCAGCGTACAATTCTATCCATATATTATATAAGGGCATGTGCAACGTTAGACATCTTAGAGTATTACTTGAAATGAATTCCTTGAAAATGATTTCAATTTTTCAGCTTAATTAAAAGTTTGTGGTTATATAATTCGAATTAGTAATGGCGTCAGAAGAATATAGAAACTTTCAATAAACTCAATCAATCATTCAAAAAAATTAAGTTTTACTTGGGGAAAAGGAAGTTTATTAAAAATCTGCAGTTCTTGTCTCATTAAATATTTCTACTAAATAGAATTTCCAGCTTCGTGTGGGCTTATTTTAGGGTTTATGCACATTTCATAAAATTTAATTTTCAGTTCAACTTTCTAAAACTTAGATTATAGAAAATGAATTAATATTAATGAATGTGGAAAAGGAAAAGACATCTATACTCCAAAGATTGTAGAGTGAAATTGACGGACAAATATATTTTGATGGTTCTAAATGTGTGAAACCAATATCACGTATTTTTAAAAATCTACCACTTTGCTGATGCTTAGTGTATGCATACATTTTCAGAATTGTGAAGTGCCATATAATCAATGTCTTTGGGATTTTTAGAATTCTATCTTAATGTAGGTTATTATGCATTTGATAGCAATAGATTTTCTTTCAAGACGCAAATAAAAAAATTATAACACAGTTATGTCTCAAACTTAATTGAAACTTACTGTCATAGTTGTGATCATTTGCCGAAGGATGTAAGCATCAAGCATTCTTCAAAGATCCTGGTGCATTACAAAGTTAGTGACAATGTTTGAATGCAGTATTCATTTGTGTATGTAAAGATATGTGTCTCTATGATTGTCATATATCTTGATATCGATTCAATGATTTTATCGAGATTTCGTTTTTGCAAATACAAGTTTGATGAGCTTAAAGTCCTTCGATGCTTCTCAGCTTAGTAATCTCATAAATGAGAAAATAGAATAAAAATTTTTTTTCATTATTAAATATTTGCATTGAAAACACTGAACACATTTATGTATGCAACATAATACTCACAGTACATATGTCTAACAAAAATATTTTTGGGTACAAATGCAACCCTAATCGTCATAAAAGAAAGTTTTTTAATTCCGTCACCAACTGTCAAGTAGCATACATATATGTGTTGAGTATCTTCAATGCAACTATATAATCATAAAATACATTTTGTTAATTCATTTTTTCATTTCATAGATAGCTAATAAGAAGAATGGCATAGATAAGCTCTCTAAATAAAAATCAAGGTTTTTGAAAATCGTAGAAACACATGTGTCTGTTTTCACATACAAAAATGAATATTGCACTCAACAATAATCTTTATGTTTTAATACACCAGGATCTTTCAAAAGTGGTTTGTGTCTACATATTGCGGCCAAATGTTCCAAGCTTTCACATTGAGTTTCAATTATTTCATAATCATAACGCTGTTATAATTTTATTTTTTATTCTTCTTGAATACCAGACTTTCCATGCAAAGCCTACATTACATATAGGTTTATAAACCGCAAAGGATAATATTTTTTTCGGTTCTTTATAATCTTGAAAATTAGTGCACATATATAATATATATAGTATATATATATATATATATATATATATATTATATATATATATACCAAACAGAGACTTATAACAGCATCAGCGGTGTACCCAAGAGGGCATGTTGGAATGTCACTTCATCAGGTTTTCAAAATTTATTTTGATTGATTAAATCAACAAATTTTCGGCAAAAGATATTTAAAAAATTTAAAAATTAAGGTCGTGAAAAAAATTTTTGGGGTTTATTTTTTCACTTGATCATTACTAAAATGTTTCCCCTCAGAAAATCCTGCGTACCATCCTGAACAGCATCACCAACAAAACTGAAAATTTTGCAATTATGTTTGGACATGAATAACATAAGGTTATTAATCTTCTATATAAAGATATCAGATGTTTCCATCACTTCTCAGAATACGTGTTTGTTTTCATATATTCAAGTCGTTAAAGATATAATTTTCCATCGATTTCACATCTAAAGTAAGCCTATTGCATTGTAATCAATTGGAATATAGATGTCTTTTTCCAAATCTAGTTGATTATCTATAATTCTATCCTTTAAAAAGTTGAATTACTCAGATTTAATGAAAGTTGCATAAATAAATCAAGCTTTTTGCATGAAAAATATACCCACATAAAACATAAAAGTGTTTTAAAAAATTATTTAATTCGACACAAGACTACATATCTTGGATAATCTTCATTTTCTCTAAGGAAATTTTTTTGCTTGATGTCACAGCTTTGAAGTCTTCACATGTTCTTCTGAATGATGAACAATTGGAAATATGCAAGGACAAACCTTAAATAATTTAAAATCATTTGCAGAGCCTTCATTACCGGAATTCATTAGCACAGAAATTCAGAAAATTCGAATTCATTTAAGATCACACTTGAAAGTGTCAAACAAACCTGATATGGGCTATGCCTATAAAAGTTTGCGACAATTTCTGTAGTGCTAAAAATGCTAAAGTATTTAGTCCCAGCCTCCAGCTCCATGGGACTGCAGAATCCCAAATAACCCTACTTCATGATGGTACTGCTGAATTATCTCTTTGATCATGACTATCCACCAAAACAACCTTTTCTTTGATTAATTTTTCATAACAGTAATATGAAATACATTACTAAGTTATATATATATATATATATATATATATATATAATTTTGACAACTAATTGTGTGCACTCCAAACCGTTGCATATAAATTTTCTGAATAATTAAATTTTGCCATTTGAATATTGAAGTAGTTTAATTATTTAAAAGCTTTCATTGTTTAATTGAAAGTCTAAGTTATTCATCATTGTAGCTGCAATATCTTCGTAGATATATTTAAGTATACTTTGCCTAGGGTAAAATTGCACTGCAAACCATCATGAATCGTTAAACAAATATTATTTTTCATCGAACTTACAAGAAATTATCTAATAGCGGATTAGATAATTAATTAAATAAACCTAAATATTCTTGAAATAGTCCTGTAAGAGATATTAAATGAATAAATTATTAAATGCAATAATAATTGTAATGATAGGTTGCTTGTAAATGCGATCTATTCTAATTATTTAAATCAAAATTATTGCTAAATAGAAAAAAATAATAGTACAATGGGAATAAGGTATTGATATTTACTACAGCCTTCCCCCGAACTAGGCATACAATATCCGATTTATGCATGCAATTGTTTACTATTATCTGACTTGTTCAGCTTAATTGAATTTCAAATCTTAGTTTTCCTGTGAAGAGGAAATTATTTTCAAGTAGGCTTAGGTTTCAAAAGTGGAGGGCATAGGAAAACCATTTACATATATATACAAATTTCTAGTAATAAAAATTAAAAGTAAAGCTTATTATATTAAGGAATTCTTATTGTATTATAATTCCATTCTTCCTGATCTATTTGAGCATAGATGAAAAGGATTTCAATTTTGTACTCAAGAAATTGAATTTACTATTGTCCGAATTCACACAATTGTCAATTTGTGATTTTTCTCTGACTAAATCAGTAAAGTTATTTATGACAGTATTGTAGTCTAAACAAATGTCCCAATCTTTCCAAAACACCATATTCTGGATTGCAATATTCCAGGTTTTCACACTATGAAAATTTCAAACTGAAAACTTCCCATGCTCACTTAATTTTGGCATGCCGCCTTATCTTCTTATAGCTCTGAAACCTGCTTGAAAAACAACGTCATCCAGAAAGTGAGCAGATACTTAGAAATTCTTTAGTAGCTTATGATAACTAATAAAAGTTGAGAAACGTCAACAAGTGTCATTAACCCTATTTGACCAGTGGAGTAAAAGTTAGAACTGGGACTAGGGATTTCCTCCTCTTTTTGAGCATTTAATTATTACTATTTTTTTATTGAAACTGGCTTACCTTAACTAACTTTTACTAGTGGGCCATAATCCCCGAATAAACATTTTCTAAATGTCTACTCATTTTATGTATAGTGTAACAATCAGCATCAATCAAAACAAAATAGGTGATGATGAAAATGTAAAAGGAACTAAAAAACTTTTATTTATATATTTTGATTAATTTGATTATGATTTTATACCAATTGGAACCTTTTGTAACTAAGATTTAATATGGTAAAATAATTGTTGGCAAAAGATTTGGCAAAAGGAAATTAGCTGAAAACACATAGCTAATTAATAACCACAAATAACATGTTGTGTAACAATCATCCGAAAAAATTAGAATGAAAGAAATAATTGTCAACAAAAAACAGGTACATGTTGTTTGTTGTAAAGTTTTGATATAAATACAATGTGCAAAAACAAAAAAGTGATGAAAATAAATCATTTGGATTTATCTTTAATTTGTATCAAGTTTGATTATTATTAAAATGCAAAGCTAAACATTTGGGCACAAGAGTAGCTATTCAGAGACTCTCACTGAGCAATTATCGGCCTGATGGGAGGCATCACCAGTATTCAGCAACTATTATCAGCTTTAACATCAGTTTTACCTGCACTCTGTCTAGAGAAAGTGTGTCCTTAGGTTAGGAATATGAACAGGGGTTTTTACTTCAGTTAGCTTTCCTATCTATTCACTCACTTTAATAAGAAATGATATTATACAGCTGGAGGACTGAAAGTAAGTTAACCTTTTGCTTTAGATCCAAATTCTGTATCAGCATTAAACATAACAAGCCTTATTATATGTACGAGGTGTCTATGAACATCCTAACACTTATAACAGTTATGTTGTTTTATTATGGACTCTTTATTGATTTCTTTTGCAAGGCCTTGACAATTGTTCACATGTATCAAGGGTTATGCACTTATTTATCTCTAGGGTTATGTATATGTAAGGTCATTAAGAGGCGTCCAGTTGTGAACAGTCATTTATTATTTCCAATAACAAAAGCAATCGTTATACAAATTCTGTAATAGTAAGCAACAAATGGGAGCACCACACACTACTACATTAATCACTGTCACTGAGAGTGTTCATTTATGAGACGTTTGCATAGCATTGGTGATCACTGTTGGATACCACTTCATTCTTGATTGCATGGCTCTGCCATCTTTGCTTTAGATCTAAATGGATTATGAGTGTTTAACAAATTAGTTGATGACGTTCATATGTAATAATTGTACAGCTGAGATATTCTGGAATCTTCACTTAGTAAAGAGAAGTGTGTTTGACTAAGAAAAGTAACAGTAAAAGCTGAACTATGGTCAATCTCTATTGATTCTACAATGGTATTGATTTTTAAATTATGTATTATTTTTGTTATTATTAGTGTAAAACAAGTATGAAAAAAATATGGTTCCTGGGTATTGCCATGATCCTAGAAGATGCCTCCTGTACGGAGTCATGCACCTAAGGAGGATGTTAAGCAGTAAGGTAGACAAAGGTGCTGCCAGGTATGCCTTTGCGAACATGGGGGTGGTAGCAGTGGTGAAGCCTGTCTGTGGACACATGGTGAGCAGTGGCAAAGCTGTATGCAAAAATGCCACTTGTTCCTGAGTTATGAGTGGGTTATGTCAGGGATAACTCTTTCTTCTGGCCTATGGGATAAGTCAACGGGTGCAGCTAGCTGTCCAGTGAGGCAGCCTTGCTCTGTCACAATAGTATTTGGTTGTAACAACCACTCAGTAAGTCACCACCTTTAGTAGTCTTTGCTGGGGCAATCCTATTAACTGAAGTTGGGCATTCAGCTTCACTCCCGTGACCAGATTCAACAGAGATCAGCGCTCTGCATGTAAAAGTGTTGCCAGAGATTAATCACAATTAGTAGTCACAATTCCAGAGGTAAATTCCTGACCTGGATAGTGGTTACATCCATTGTTCAGTCGGTGGACTGCTACAGTAACCCCAATGAAATGTCAGCAAGAAAACTATATTTGATAACTTTACAATGATTATAATGAATGAATGAAGACAAATATTTAATTTATTTCAAAAATGCCACATTTTAAAATTTGATGAAGTCACAAATTATATAAATGGCATTGTATTTTTGAAAATGCATTCCAAATTTATAATGCTGACATAAGGAAAACTTGTGCGAAGTTTCTATAAACCAATCTAGAATTAGATAAGGGAGAACGGAGGGAAGAGGAGACCCTCCTTCCTTAGGCCTCAGGAACTCAAAAAACCGAGGTAGAATAGGGTTACGAAAGTTCACAACTTTTTGTGTAGTAATCAAATTTTTAATAAAAAATAAATGTGTACATGCATACAGATCTTTACATTTGAGACTAAAGACTACTAATTTTGTAATTCAATTAAGCTGAACAAAAATACATTTTGAATAATTGTGTGTAAACTTTGCATAATTGCATGCACACGTGAGGGATATTCTGACAGGAAAAAATGTAGTGGTTTACCATAATTTTAGATTATAATAAATTCGCAATAGACAACTTGAATAACATAGAGATTACGGAAAATAGTGAATTTTTTAGAGTTATTAGGATTAAACAGCATTTAAAATAGATGATTTAAACATTTTTCTCATATGCTTACTATATAAATGCACAAACATAAAGTAAGATTTGAATAAAAACCTTTTTCAGTTTTTAAAAGTGTGAATAAAGCGATGTATCAATAAGAAGTGTTCACAAAAAATTTCCTTTATATATTTATATATATATATATATATATATATATATGTATATATAGTTGTTGTTATATTATATTTATGAATTAAATTATATATAAGACATTAGCTTAAATTTAGACTGCACTTGGACACTTTGGAGTAAATGGCAAAGCTGTGTAGATCAACAGATGATTTGAACACGTGCAAAGAATATCATTCTTGATGGTATTTGTAAAGAGGGAGCAACAATGCAGCAACAATATTGTAGTGGTGGCAATTCTTTTAAATACAATACACCTTTACCTTACGGCAATGATATCATACTCCAAAATGAAGGAGGAGAATTTGAACTTAATTATATCTTTTACAACGATATCAATTACCATTTTGATTACATATTAATTGATATTTCTTTAAGGAATTCGTCGGGAATATACAATTGCTTATCTGAAGACATCCCAAGTAAGGTTACCGTAGAATTAGGAGCAAATATGGCACTACCAACCGAATTTGTTGGAGAATATTTATATGTCACAAAGGAACATTTTGATGGACTATCTAAAGAAGAAGTTTCACGATGTACACTTGAATGTCACCAACCTGGTTATTACAATTTCATAGAATTGAAATGTAAGTTAATTCAAGTAAGGATAATTTCGAGTTTCTTCTTTATTCATGTATTTCCGAGAATTTTTCTTATTTAATGTCAATTCAAGTTGAAAATTAGTATTATGCTATTGTATATATGTTAAAAATGTATATCTTAGCCTTACATTTGAATCTTAGTAAAAGCTTTAGCTTTAAAAAATTTGTTTTTTCAACATTAGCTGTTATAATTTTGATTAACTACATTTCTTAGTGCTAAAAATAACATATTTTTTTCAAATATTTATTTTCAACTCAACTTTCATGTGATATTATTCATTTTTATAAAACTGCTTAATGCTATCATATATTATTGATATTACAATCATTTGGAAGAGATATGTGGCTTCAGTTCATTTATGACAAGGATAAATATTACATTTTTATTTTTTATGCAATAGGATTCTTAGCATTTGGTAGCAAAACAGAACAACATATTAGAAATAAACTAGGCAAGATTTGTAGGAAAGTCAAAGGCCATTTATGAGTTGAAATTCTACATGTAAAATACACCCATGGGGAGATAAAAGCACCCCAAGCATAAAACAGCCATTAAGGATAAATGTCAAAAATACTAAGTCAATCTTGATATACTGTAGAATTAGTGGTTGGTTAAAGGTAAACTATTAATTCAGTAATCTGACTCTATTTGTACTCTATAGCTATAGAAACAAACAGTATTGACCTGCAACAACCCCAATTACAGCAAGATTATTTATCAGTATTTAAACATAACTAGTTTTCTTTGGGTTCCTAGAAGAGTTGTGTTCCCCCATTCCACATAACATCACACCAAAGTTCCATCACTAGCTAAGTGTTTCCTAGTAGAAAACAAATGGTGCTGCTTTATGTCTCTCACTTTGTATTATCTATCTCAATAAAGTTTATTATCCCTGGACCTACATATAGATAGTAAATAAGATAAATAGCATATAGTTACCATGCATTCATGCAGGCCAACAGGCATGATTTAACCACAGTGTAAAGTGTTATGTTCATTTGTACAAATGAAAAGGATAGATCAAGCTTTACTAACTAGCCATATACCTACACATATACCTACACAAGTAAGATATAACTTTGCTATTATTTGCTATCAGTTTCTCTGGTTACCACAACTGAGGCCCTATTGCTTAGTTGGGACCCTAGGGTTTTCCTATTAGTTGCTACTGACCATAGTAGCAATTTCTGTTATTCTTCAATCATTTCAGCAGCTAGCTCTTCATTCCAGCTCTTGACAGCAGTATATTATGGCCTCTTCTTAATTTGCATGACAGTCTCCCTATGGGTTACTTCTTCTTGCTTGTACTTCATCATGGACATTTTGAGCCACCACTTGTTAATAATACAATAGACTTGGATACTATTATAGCACCAGATGAAGATATCATAAATCTTTTGTGTAAGCAAAAATCCTTTAGTTCAATTAAGAGGGTCATGGTGGCATCAACATCACTGGTGTGTGCATCTTCCTCCCAAATCATGGTGTCAGGATAAAAATGCATAAAGGCAGATCATATTGAGTTAGCATGAGTGACCTCAGCAAAGCAAAGAGAGGTGTAGTGGTTATATTAGTACCTGGTTAAAAATTCCAGGTCATTGACATTTGCTCTTAACATAGTAATGACCTTGACACATTTAATGACATCATAATACTTGGTCAGCATTTTGAAATTATCAATCTATGCCAGACCACTTACACTGGCAAATAAAATAAATATTCTAGAATCAAGTCAGGAGATGGCTTGCTTGATTTTTTCTAGTTGAATGCTGATGGGCTACCATTTCTTATACAGATCTGGCAGAGCAATTTTGCCCTCAATGAAGACCCTTTCTTTGTTGTTGCCTTCAATTAACTTTTTCAGGCTATCTGGTATTCTTCCAATTTGATGGCCATGGCAGTGTTCATGTAGTTCTTACTGGTTGTGGTGTTGACTGAAACCACCTTCTTCCTCTAGACCATCCATGCAGGAAGTATTAGCAGTGATTTCAAGCAGGAGTCAGCCTACACAGTAGGTTGGTGGTGTGGACGATATTTTCAAGTTAAGTTTCTCAAAAACAACCCTTTTCTCTAGTGTTGTGGTTCCAATGGTTGCCAAGTTGTTGATCAAACCATTATTGATAGAGCCCTAAAATTTACTTCTGAGCCTGTGGTTCTTCAGTGATGCACTCAACATTGAGGGCTAGTTGTCATTCTGGAAACTGAATTGGAACTAATTTATCCTTTGTAAGCATTTCCATTAGGAAGATCTTCAAGAGTCTGATAACATCCTTGTCAGATATCTCCCCATATTTATACTCTTGGCAACCTCTGAAGACTTGACAATCATGAGGATTCTTTCTTTGTCTGTGACTTACCACTTCATAATGTGTCTCTGCTTTGTAATGCTAAACTTCTCCAGATTGACTTACTCAAGTACTTCTTGGTTTTTGAAGATACTTTGACAGCAGAGGATGCTAGCAGTTCCCCTTTGTGAAAGAATTGCTCAGGAGTTTTCATTACTTGCTCTACAACTGTGATGTTAGTGATCTTATCTAATCATTGGGCCTCACATAGCATTTAAACTATTTTGTTTTAGAGGCACTGGGGGCAGTTGTACCCTTTGATATTGAACAAAGTCTGATTTTTTGTGAGCAAGTTGCACTGCTCTACTATATAATGGAATATACAAGTGCAGGAACTTCCCTGTTTGATAAGTAATCACATACATAAAGGTCCAAAAACTGTAGGAAAATAGTTAAACTTGGTATTGCATGTAGCACCCCACATGTAACATTTTAAAATGTTGTTAAGGATATTAAGATCAGCATGGCAGATGCCTAATTTATTACTAATAATCATAGGGCTAACTAATTGATTGTTATAAATGAGTTACAGCTTTTCCTACATATATTACAAAATGATTTAATACATGTAATTTGTTTACACTTCTCCTACATTAGGAAAGCTTAAATTAAACAACACAATCCTTAACTTGAGGGGAAAGCAAATACTGCACTGATTTGTTTGAATAATATTGAAATGAGAGAAAGAATTCACTTACAAAACAACTAATAAGATATATATTAAAAAATATTTAGTAAGATATAACTTATATCAGGGGTAACCAAGGAAACTTTTGCTATTAGTCACTACCAGTTTCCCTTGTTACCACAACCAAGGCCCTATTGTTTAGGTGGGACCCTAGGGTTTTGCTATTAGATGCTATCAGCCTAATAGGTGCAACCAATTAAATATAGAGGCCCCAATTGTTCCCTGAGTGACACTACAATACAATCAAGTGCAAACAGATTTTTTTGGTATGAAAAGTACCCAAAACAGTTCACAATAGTGCTGAGTTTTGTTATGTTATTCTTACCAAATTTCTTACTACATACATGTTAATATCTGTCAAGCACAGATACTAAGACAACTTTTTCTGCATGATGCTAACTTGTATTTATTTTTCTGATGCACCCTGTGATTCAGTAACATCAGACATCAAAGCTTCTCAAGAATTAATTAGGAAATCTTGGTCATGACTAGCACAGATGTGTAAGAAATACAAGAAGTCTGATCAAGCTGGACATCATTTGAAAATAGTGAAAGGTGATTGAATAGATTAGCCATGGAATTCAATTAAATAATCCAAGGATGTACTGGAATTTGCTAAAATTTATCTTGCCTATCAGATTTTACCAGATAACATATATGTAATTTTATTGTTAAATTCAGAAATAAACTTCAAGAAATTCATTATCTGATGGAACTAAATATGGTAAATTCATGTAAATTAATTTTAAAAAAATTGAAACTACTCTAAAGGCAGATATAATGTAGAGTCGCTCGGGGAAATTTAGTGCTATTTATATCTTTTTATTTCGATCTAAATCCATTGTATTTTGACGTCACTATGACGTTCCTTTTTCGAGATTAGTTTTGTTGCTATCAGTTTTGTGTCCCCTCGTCGGTGCTTTTGTTTTGCTCAAATTTAATTTACGAGGGAAAATTATTGCAAACATGTTAAACCACGTTGAATATCGATTATTGTAAACAAAGGCAGGTAAAAATGAATCTTTTTGTATTTAAACTGAGGACACTGTAGCTAATGTTCAATAGACTTTGTCTACGCTTAACTACCTCTCTTACCGTTGTAACTTGTATTTATTTATTACTTTAAATGATAATTATTGCTTAAGATCGGCGACAATTCGGGAGTGCTTTCATTAGCACGGGGCGACAAGTTGCTTCTGGGGATCATTCGATCTTTCCAGTCCGAATTGTGGTGTAACATCCTCCACCTAGCTTGTTACGCCGTGTTTAATCACTGCTAAGGGATGCTTAATAAACTGCGGGTGAGGTGTTACCCATTTGTTGATCCATCAAATTTCTCTTTCTTATTAACTAGTTACGTTAATT
>CABFPE010000001.1:2320828-2339185 GCA_900660155.1 Hofstenia miamia
ATAAAAACTGAGAACACTGTAGCTAATGATCAATAGACTTTGTCTACGCTTAACTACCTCTCTTACCGTTGTAACTTGTATTTATTTATTACTTTAAATGATAATTATTGCTTAAGATCGGCGACAATTCGGGAGTGCTTTCATTAGCACGGGGCGACAAGTTGCTTCTGGGGATCTTTCGATCTTTCCAGTCCGAATTGTGGTTCTCTAAGTTATGTATACGGTTACGCATATGGAAATAATAAATCTCTCGTTCGTATTTCAACACGTACATGCACTTATAAGATCTAACACTGTGATGATACCATGCTGTTGGCTAGCACGAATATCTGGCAATTACAGATTATTTAATAGTTAGCTGAGAGATAACAATGAAAATGAGAAGTAGGTTGTTTTTTTTTTGATTGAGATAGAAATTAAACAAGTGAGACAGATAGGGTAGCACCAGTCAATAGGTTAAGCACTTTTCTTCTGGAAGTTCTGCTTCGGCTGGAAGCCATAGGAATTGGTCATCTTGGTTGTTACCTAAAGTAGTTTCGTTACTTGGATGAATTACCAATGTTACATCTATTAATGTTATAAGTTCTAATCTAACCTGTTTCTTGGAATCGTGGCTGTATTGAACACTAACTAACCTTCTGCAGAGTCAATCGAGTTTCTAGCTAAGTCTTACCAGCCACCGATTCTACAATAAACTTGTTGATTCTGAATCAGTTGACACTAAAATGAGGTTTTTGCACCATTAAGCTGCAGAGATACACCATTTTTCAAAATGTGACAACTTCTTACATTGCTTGAACTGATTACATCAACAGTTTTCACTGAAACTAGCAAAAACAATTAAAATATGTTCTTAAATGTTAATATATTTTTGAAAACAAATTATTTTTTTGACTTTCTCTAATAATGCAGACTACTTAAGACAACTTTGAAGATTACTGGGTCTAGTGTTAATGCATAAAAAGAATATAGTCATTTTTCATCAAAAATACAACATATGCAATTCAACACAAGCATACAAAGTAATGATGCAATTTACAAATAATCAATTTGTACTTTACTAGTACTAGACAATATAATCTAGTTAATGACTGATGAAATATCATAACTTAAAATGATCCATCACATTCTCCTAGGTTAAGAATCAAAACCAAATTGATGAGACCTGCATTGAATTCTACTTGTACAGCATAATTCTTTAGATGTATCTATTGTAGTTGATATGGCTTTGGAATTGTGAGGTGTTTCTGTCAATAGCACTTTATCCTTATCAGAACAAGAGGAAGAGGGATGCACAATAGGTACTTCTTATTAATAATTCAACATTATAAGTGGCTGGATTACCATTCATTGTTGGTAATATATTAGACTGATCTCTGTTGTTTCCTATTGCTGATATCTGGTAGTCAACACTAGTATTGTCATCTACTTTTTTGGCAGAAGCAAAAATACATATGATTGCTTCTCTTCCATCAGAATGTTGTATATGAGCATACTTAGGATTTGCTTTAAACATGTTACTTCTTCAACAAGGGGATCATATTTGCTGTTTCAAACATGTTTCTTTAAATACACTTGTTCAGGATTAAACAGCCAGCTAGTAATAGTGTTGCTGTAGGAGGATTGGTGGAGAAAAAGAATAAGTGCTCTTTCATTATTCAAAATGCATAGTAACAAACACAGAGAGTGTAAAGCATCATACATGCAAGCTTCCCAGTAATTGTTAGGTAAATCATGAGAATGTAAAACAAGAAATTGATTTCAAAAGAATCACATTAAACCTCTCACATTTGCCATTTCTGGCAGGATTATAATGTGTTGTTCTGCTTGTTGCAATACCAGGAGAATAAAGAAAACTTTGTAATTCACCTGACAAAAATAATGATCCTTGATCAGAATGAATATAAGATGGCATACCAAAAAGTGAAAATTAGCATCAAGTCATGGCATTTTAAAAATTGTAAAGCAAGTATTTGCTGCTTTAATACTTTTGACAAATCACAAGTGGACATTTAGCTCCATGTTGATTTTAGCAAGCAGACCTTTTCACACAGAAATTATCTATGTGGACTGTAGAAACAAAACAGTGACAGGTACTTGTTAAGGTTACAAATATGTTTGCAGTAATCTCTATAAATATGTACAAAGTTAAACATTTAATTGATGGAGAATAAACTCCTTCAAAGTTCATTTATATTTATTTGGTTTGCTTAATTATTAAATAGTGTGCAGCAAAGCAGTCAATGCATGTAGTGATCAAAAGCTGTTGCAAGGGGAAATTGATTTGGTGCCTTGATCTTTACATGCATCTAAGTGAAGTGTATGAATAAGGATTTTTACAACATGTTTAGCTGGCTACTGATCTTGAATTTCTACATGTAGTAATAAATTCACAATAAGGCTAGTCAGCCAACCCTAGGAATGTTACTTATTTATTATCTTGTTTTAGATCTAAATTTGCTACAACTTAGGAGACCTATAAAGAGACTGATAATGGCTGTATTTCATATTATATTGTATTATTATTGATTGTATCTATTTTATATGTAGGTTAGGAAGCTGCTTTAGTTTGTATGTAGTTTTATCTTTTTTATCTTTTTGCAGCTAGTGTCATGCATTTTTTTTGATTGTATCTATTTTATATGTAGGATAAGAAGCTGCTTTAATTATTATATAGCTTTTATTTTTAGCAGCTAGTGTCTCTCCATCTTTGTGTATTACTTATATTATTAAACCACACATTGTTGAGTGTCAAATTGTGACTGATATTTATTATCACCAAATAGTTAGGGCACACATAATAAATATTGTCCTTGTGAGCATGAGCTGAGTTGCTGGAATATGGAATCCTCAGAGTGGCAGATGGACACTTGGTGAATGGATACTGCTCAGGCAGTTGCCCACAAACAATTGGAGTATGTTGGAGCTACCTAAAAAGTAGGAGTTACTTGTTACACTTGTTTGAAACTCAATATAGTTCAAGAGTAAAGTGTATGATATAACAACAGAGTTCAACTAGATAGACATTGCCCTTCTATAGAGAAACTGTATGGCTGTGTTACTAAATATATACTCTTAAAGGCACATCTCAGCCTGGGTGATGATTCTACAATAACACTGGGCATGACTGCCAAACATATTAAATTTTCTAAATATGTTCTATTCATCAGGCAATGGTAAAGATTGATAATTCAAACACACTTTGTGGTGATATTGTCAATCTTCTTGAAGAATATCATTCATACCTATGAAATTGATTGAGATTATCAAGAATATTTGTATATTTAATCACTAGACGCATTCCCTTTCATAGCCTAAAACAACTTTTAAGTGCAGCAAATAAAGAGAACATATCAAGAGAACGCAATGATATTTCTAACAAAACATATTGAAAACTTTAAAATCATTGCTAAGTTGAAATACTGTTGAATTTCACTTTCTAGTTTAAATCCACTTACAATAATATAGTGTCTCCAAGAAATATTGATTTTATTTCAAACTTCTTGAAATCAATTTTCTCTAAGAATCCTTAAAGCCCTCAATGATTTCAAAATCTTTAATTAACATTTTCATAATTAATGTAACATCCTCTACAAGGCTTTGTCATCTGCTTTCCTTATTATACTGTTATAATTAGAATGATACATTAGTGGGTAGGGATGTACTATTCTTATTCTGCTTAACTTCTACATTGTTAATTCCATTAACTGTAATTAACAGATGATATAATGAACACTATTTAGGTGACGAAGCTTCGCAGCATCATTTCTAGTGATTGTGCATCCGCCCAAGGTGAATGTCCACATCCAGTAACAACCACTCTTCTATGTTCCAGTTGAATGAGTTCCACTTCTCAGCTCAGCAATGTAACTTATGTGTACCCTATCTTAGCTTGGTGCTTACTCAAGAAAAGACACAAGCCGACTTAGTCTCTATTTGTAACATGTACAGTATGCTCGCAACCTGAACTGTTACTATCTGTTTACAATATTGTATTTGGCCATTACCAAAATATATTGGCTTTAATAAGTTAATTAAATATCTAGCAGCTTCCAATCCTACATGTAATAATCGATACATGCTCAGTCACATCATTGGTCAAATTATAGTAATTAATTTAGACCTAAAACAATGTAAATATAAATTCCTAAGTTTGGCTTTCTAGCCTTATCTCGAATTTGTTATCATTAATACATATAAGAGAATGATCAATAGTAAGCTAAACGAAATTAAAAACTCATAACTATAGTCCTGACATAAGTGCACTTTCATGGCTTGGCACAAGGAACCTTGAATCATTACCATGATGGATCCTCGCCACTACTAAACACCGCTTGTTTAGCTTGACATTCTATTAAGTAATCAAACCATAGTAGAAAATAAGTAAAAGAATTCCAAAGAAATTTCTTTATCAATTGTTACAACGAAATTGAATCTATTTATAGTTAACTTGAAAAAGTACATGTCGATTTCAAAATTTGAATTGTTCATTTGCCAATATGGCTAAAAATAATTGAAGCAAATTCGCACCCTTCGTTTTGCCAAATCAGTAAGATCAACAAATACTAATTCATAATAAATTACACTGATATTTCTTGGTTGCATAATAAAAAAAAAATTTAAGTTGATAATAAGTTTTATAATATATTTCTAATCACATTTTAAATTCAATCTTAAGTTTCCTTAACTGAATTTCTTTCTTAGCAGCTTAATTTGTTGGATGATGCTCTATTAACTTTCAAATATTGAAGTTTACTAAGTTCTTAGCTGCTTACAGCCAGTAACTTTGGAACCATATAATATAATAAAAGGCTATACTTAAAATTTTAAATTTGCCAATTTTTTTTGAAGTAATTTCCTACAAGAACTGGCCCTATATTTCCAGTAGTAATACAATAGAAATTTCGTAAAAGTTTGTATTTTTCAGAGATTTATATAATTATAATTAACTGTTTCCTGAAAGTCTTGGATTTCATGTCCTCATCTTATAATTTGGAAGTACATATAATGCAAATATCTTAAAAGCGATAGTTTTTTTTTAAAAAAATAGTTTTTTTATTAGAGTGTAGTCATAATATTCTCTTCTTGAAAATATTGAGTAATGATGTATCCTTCCACTCTGAGGCCACACACATACACAAATGCAGACACAGAACGTACCATTGGATTAGCAAAGAATTTTTGTGAAAAAATCGTTTGGACTAATATTAAACAGATTAGCTTTAATAAAATATGCTAAAAGAAACAAAACATTTAATAACATTTAAAATTTCCAGTGTGAAAATCTTTGCTAAGATAAAAGAAAACTATTAAATTAGTGTAAGCCACGGGGCAAATATTCAGCTCTTACCAACTAAAATGGGGATAAATTGGATATTAGACATTTATCAAAAAATAAACTTTATGACTGACTACATATACCCTATTCAGTCTTCAAAATTATTAGCAATAATTGTTGCTGACGAGAGATAGTGCAGAAATGTAACAATTACACAATATTTGGTTGATAATTTTAAAGTAAGGCTTTGTTTTATCTAAAGCTTCTCAAATTTAGGCTGTCGATGGGGACCATGGGGTGAATGGGAGAGTTGTACAAGTAATGGAAATGATCTGATAACTAGAACACGCTCTGAGATTTCGTCAAGCGGTGCGTCCTGTGATGGACCTAGTAGTTTGCAGTTTTACTGTGGACAAGATTTGAAAGCTACTTATCATGTACCACCATCATATGGTAATACAGCTTATTGGGTTGATGCATTCTCTCTACATACATTTCGAATGTATTATTGTTTTCTAACTGATCTCAATCACCATAATGCACCAATATTAACAAATATTATCGTACAAAACATGAAAGAATTTCGCTTTTGTGGAGAAAATTCTAGAAATATAGCAGGTAGCTGTAAAGAAGTAGGTCCAAATTTCATTGTGCCTACTGAATTTGTTGGCGATTTCGGCTATCTTAGCAAGGACGTTTTTGAAGCTTCCAGCATAAGGAGTGTTGATGGATGTAGAATTGAATGCCACAGTAACGCTTATTACAATACAATCAGTTTACATTGTAAGTATTTTTTTAAAACTTAAGATTGTAAATTTTCTCAAAAAACATGTATAAATGAATCTACTCAAAACAATTGCGATTTTTAATTGAAACGCCACTCAAAAAACCTTAAATCGTTGTAAAAATGCAGGAGAATTACTATCTTTGCTAAAATGTTTGTCAAAATGAAATTTGGATTTTAAATACAATTAAGAAAATGTCTATTTACACTTTCCATTTATTTATTGAGAACTTAGTTTTCTAGTACACCATGTTTAATGAGACTGGAATTAAAAATGTGAGATAATTTTTTAGCAATTATATATAATTATAACATATTTTTAGTCATTTTTGAAAATTTGTTAAAAGCTTTCTTAAATTTTCTGGAAATATATTTAGATCACACAATATTTCATATTTATTACTTCATATATTTTGAAAATTATATTTATGAAATTCTGCATTTCATAATACATTTCTAAAATTGGTATGAAAATTATCAAAATTACTGTAAAAAATGTACATTCTTACAAGTATCATGCGATATTTTTAATAAAGAAATAAAACTTGTTTCAAAAAATTAATGAAAATATAAGTATATCAAATCTTATGTTATCTTCAACAAAATGAAGCAAACTAATAGTTATTTCTAAAAAAATAATTTTGTATTTTGCTATGAAAAAAACTTAATGCAAGTGGCTGAAAACAAACGCCATTTTCTTTCTAAAAAAAGAAATTGAAAACATAAAAATTTTGATTATTTAATAAAATTCATGATTCTTTTGTTGCCTTAAAAAATACACAATAACTAATTGCATAATATAACCATCCCTATGAAAAATACGCAAATTCAATAAATTTAATAGTTCTTAAGTTGGATTGACAAACTGTCAATGTGCAAGCATAAAAAGCAATGCAATTGAATCAATGTGGATCAAAAATTTAAAATAAAATTTTGTAAAATCATAATGAATAATGTCAGCAATATAGATACAACCAAAAAGTACGGATAAGTAATGCATTAATGTAACTTCTAAGACAAGGCGATACATATTTTAAAATTAAAGTGCCCGGGGATTTTTGTAAATTTTTCATGATCATATAAAAATTCTTAAACGCTTATAGCTCAAAAAAACCTAACGTTATGCTCAATCTAAAAGCACAATGTGATAGAGGAGAATCTCATCTTCCTTTTTGCTCTTAATCCATTTTTCGGCACTGTCCTATCGAGGCGTGCTGGTGCGCCTTCAGCCTCGCGGCCATTTGACTTTGTTCACAGCACTCCTCCATGGGTTTGGAGTAACTTTGCACATATCAAGAGACACTCAAAGTTCTTTGTCACTTCTATGGACTCAAAACTTTATAAACTCTTTAACATTGGGCATGAAGAAAATTTAAATGATTTCAAAAATTCGAAGATCTCAATGAAAAATTCTATTCTTTTCATCAAGGTCAGGCATAGCGATACTCTTTAATAGAAATTTTCAACGTTGCATTAAAGCATGTTCCCCAATAGACCTATCCATGTCTTGTCATTTTTAAATTTGCAATATGTTTGGAAAAATTCTTTGTAAATGTGGAAAACGGTTTGTTCATTAAAATGGACGATAGGTAGATTAAGGTTAAGCATATTTTTCTCAAAATATATCTAAGCCCAACATTTTTTTTCACCTTAAAGCTATTTAATTTGGATTGTGCCTAGAATATAGCGTTATTGAAGGAATAGACAGTACATTGTTCTTTTGGTATTGCTTTTAACAAAAGCCATTCTCTGATAAGGAGGCCTACACAAAAAGCGACACATAGAAATTAATGAACTATATTTTGATGCATTGTTCTCTTTAGGCACGATAGACGAGGGTGCCAGCAAAGGCTTATTCCTCCTTTGATTTTTTCAAATAATTTGACGCCTCATGCTTTTTAGCGTATCTCCAAATTTGACACCACTCTTGCTGGATGCCCGTTGACAAATGGTCTGCTTGCACAGTATGCAGATTCAGATTTACTATGTATAAAAATCGCTATACGAACTGCGCTATATATGCTCACTGCCATTGTCTTATTTTCTTCATTAATATATTAATTGCTGTATTACATATTTGGACAATAACAAGGATTTAGCAGTGAGTCATCTTGATTTTCAAAAAAAAATGTTGGCTCACCCTTATCTCTAAGAACAAACTTGAAAAAACCTATTTTGTGAAGAGCAAGCAGTTAACAGCTGAATGAGCAGAGTTAAATGCATTACATGAAATTTTGACAAAATTTTATTTTAGATGGAATACGGAATGGAGCTATACATTATAGAATTCTGCATATTTTCTTTATCTAGATTTTATAAAGCATAGTGTATAAATCTTTAGTAATGTGTTAGCTTTTTATTTGTCTTTGACAATTTAGGTTGCAAATGGAAATCATGGAGTGATTGGACACCATGTCAAAATCAACAAAAGCGCCGTGTACGTGAAAAATCTGTATTAGGTAGTGCAGATTGCGATGGTGAAGATAATGAAATTATGTATTGTGATGGCAGTCCTATGGTGAAATATAATACTCCCAGAGACTTTGGGCTTATTCCAAAATCAGATTCAACAGGTTTTGGTGAAACCCAAGTTTCATATTGTTTTTATTTATTACAAAGCATTTATGCTTTCGACAAAGTTTTGACTAATATTCAGTATAGAAGTAGTGCTGGTAGTTTTTCTTGTGATAACGTTTATGAAAATGTTCATTGTATAGATATTGGTAGCAATTATGTTTTTCCAACAGAATTTGTTGGTGAATATTCTTATCTTACCCTAAGCCACTTTCATACTCTACCAAGAATTCCTATAACTGGATCATGCAAACTATCCTGTAAGTCGGAGCAGACCTACTTCAAAACAATAATTTTCGATTGTTCATAAGTAAAATTATCTTTTTAATTGTAGTCAAAAATGGAAACGGAAACGCTTTATACTCAACATATATACGACTTCTACTCAAACGATATTTAGCATTAGAAGAAAGTGGACTTTATAGCTTAAAGCCTATAAGCAATTTCTTTTATTCTTACAATTTATTGTCTTTGTTAAATTTCAAAACTAACTATTGCTTGTTACATAATAATATTATATAAATGTTTTTTTATTTAAATTGAACACAAAGTTAATATTATCCAAAATGTATAAATGATGATTTCACCCTCTACTAGAGTGTTACAATTTCAAAAAATATTGATGAAACTTGCAAATTAATGTACATACAGTAAATAATATATATATATATATATAGTAGCCGACAAAAGTTTATAATAATATATCTTTTTTACATTCTATTGGCAATTAGTTTGCAAATGAATACTGAACTCAATTAAAGATGTTATATTTTATTGTATCCAATTTTTACTCAGTCGAAGTATTCATAGATAAACTTTTCTGACATTTGGTTTTAAATATTCAACTGTTCACATCAGCACATGTACTTATGAAATACTATATGCCTGTATAAATAACTGAATTTTTGCCAATGGGCTCATTTTTTGATAGATTTGATTGGTTTAAAATTTCACGCATCATAGCAAATTCCCCATACACTATAACTCAGCATTATTTGTTCAACGAGATGGGTAAGCGCAGGCAGCTGTCAGAGCTTACGAAAGAAAAAGTTAAAGACTTGTTTCGTCGAGAAGGTATAGGTTCTGGACTGGCCTGGTAACAGTCTAGACCACATCCAATTGAAAACCTGTGGAGAATGGTCAAACTAAAGATTAAAAATTACGACCAACCCTCATTGGAGCCGAACTGAAGAAAACAATCAGAGATGACTTGTATCGACATATAACGAAAGAAGACTATGAAAGACTCGTGAATTCAATGCCTCGAAGGGTAACGCAATAATACAACACAAAGGGTATCCAACAAATTACTGAAGATTTTCGTGATACATGTACACTCGGTACATTATATTTGTAATTAATAATGAGTATAAAGCGTGTTACAAAATATACACTATAAAAAAATTTCATGTTGACAACGCTGTATTCTTACTACAAATTATTTAAAAAATTGGCTTGCATTACGTATAGATGTTATACTAATACTAAAAGTCAAAAATATTTTTCTTTTATTCGAAATCTATAACAATAAACTTCTGAGAACCTATCAAGGACGAGATAGAAGTTTGAGATAATCTCTTTATATATTTTTATAATAGTCTTAAAAACAATAAAATCTAAGATTTTTCTGATTACTATAAACTTTTGTCGGCTACTGTATATATATATATATATATATATATATATATCAAGATAGACTATAAAACAGTGGTTACAAGATGGCGCTTTTATTAATTTCTTAATATGTCTGATGAGGAATTCTTACTAACTTTTAAGCGCAACCTTTTGAAAACTTGCACACATTAAAACAGCACTATATAGTCATATCCGTGCTGATTTGTTTTAAGCATATTAGCAATCATTTTGTTCTTTACACCATTCAAAAAACATCAAGATTTAAGCTTATTTCTTTTAAGTGATTTAAAATTTCCCGTTTTAGAAACGAATCCAGCATGAAAATCCTGCATTTGGAAAAACGAATATTGCCATAAATAGAAATGCAATGATATTATAAATTTCTTTGAAACAAAAGTTTATCAAAAACACAACCAAGTGAATTCAATTAAAATGTATACATGAATTTTAGTAATATTTCATGTTAAATTAAGATAATGGACTTTTCCATCATTGTATATTAAGATATTGTGAGTTTCCATTTGGGTATCTTGGATTGCTGAAAGTAGCAATTACGTTATAGTAGATCAGAATGTATATGCAATTTCCATTGCTCCCATTAATCCTATTCCAGTCCGATGTCGCGATTTGAATGTAATGCAAATGCGTGGTCATATTAGAAAAATTGAGTGATTGTCATGTCATTCACGACCTGATTTAGCCTTGTTTCTGATTTTATCAGTAAGGTGAACACAAATGCAATTCAAGATGTGTTAATGTTAACACTCAACAAATTAGTACAAAAGTTAAGTGCAGCAAAAATTTATTTAAATTTCCTTATTTGAGTGATATATTTCATTAGAAGATAAGTTGTTATTGTGATGTCTGTTTCGGTAAGAGTGAAGCTGGATATTTGGTATTTATTGAAAGTTAATTTCGCAATGCATCGTTGCTGTCATGAAGGTCTTGTAAATTGCAAAGAGTAGCTCGAAATACAATGACTGCTGAAGCTGAAACCTTGGCATGTAATCAAGCTGTTGATGTGGCATTACTTATTAGGAATATTATGAAAGAAGTTCTTGGTATTTAGCTTCATATCGTCGTGGTATATAAAAATAATCGGTAAATTACTGAAGCTATCTTTTCTACCAAGCAGTTATATGACAAAAGGTTACGGATTAACTAAAGTTATTTGCGAAAATTAATTGATAACTAAGAACTTATGGGAATACAGTTGTTGGAGACAAAGATTCTGCAGGCTGATTGCCTTACCAAACCCAAAACAGTATCATCTGATTCTCTAGCTGATGTTTTAAACTTGGCAATCTTAAAGAAAGAAACTTAGTGTAGATATTGTGGTGTGGTGCAAAAACAAAAGTATAAATGGGGCAGAATGTTTTATTACTATTTAGTTTTGTAATTAACCTGTCNTGATATATATATATATATATATATATATATATAATGTCATAGTCGCATAAAGTATTAGAAAATATGGTAATTATAATTTTCCATCAACAGATCAAAGAAGTACTTAGGAGTTGTATTGAATAAGGAACTTAATAGGAATGATCAACTGGATATTGTTGTCAAGAATCACATGTGTGTTCTTGGAATGTAATTCTTAAAAGCATTTCTAAATTACAGAATGCAAAAATCCCTCTGAGAAACAAGCAAATTAAATAAGTTTGGATTCAGAAGATGACAATTTACAGACATAAAAAACAATAAAAATAAATCAATTTGCACCACAAAGAGTGTGTATGTTCTTTGGCTATTAAAAAAATAAACATTTAGAAAACTATATAACAAACCATATAAGCAATATTGATATTGCAAAAAACAACGTTTGATTCAGTAATATATTTGTGTTCCTTCTGAACACAGATATTTTTACATATGATTACATTCAAATTTTTTTCAGATGTTCCAATGAGTTTTACCTTAAATTTACCTCGTCTAGTGAGACGAAATTTCAGCATGATGAAACTCAAATGGCGGACAGTCAAAGTATTGTAGAGCAAAAGATTAAAGCATTAGTCAATTGCATCATCTCTTGACCTCTGGTATACCTCGAAACCCTTTGAGAGAGAATTCTACAAGTTAAATTATCCATCACGGTTTTTACGCCCACCAGCATCTTGTATTTATGTAAATATGTTGGTTTGTGCTTTGGTATCTCTTATTTGTATTTCTTACTAGCAAATCTGTTTAATATTTAACTACTTAAATATATTTCAGAGCTTGAGCGAAGCAATTTCAAAAAAATTAATTCAACTGGTTTGATAATGAGACACGTGCAAGATGTAGAACTTTCTGATCCTTTTAGATTCTGTAAAAAGCTAAAAAAAACAATGAATGTGATGCTGAAAACTTATTCAAAGAAACTATTCAAAATCTCATCACTAAAATTTCAATTTTCGAATTTGAACTAATCCAATCAGGATTGTTCAGCCGCGGAAACAACTTCAAGTATGCATGCTATGCTTACAAATATTACTCCCTCAATTAAATCCATAATATTGTTGGCTAAAATAGTTCCTCTATATTGCATCGAAAGTTTGTCAAAAATGCGTTCCAAGGATTGTTTTATATTGAACAGATCAATGTTTATAGCGAAGTTAATAAAAACCAAATAAGTCAGTGGCAACTAGAATCGTTCAATAGTGCAAAAATGTAAATAGTTCGTTTAGTATACGTAATGAAGAGATAAATGAATTGGAACTTAAAAGGAAAAATGTTTAAAGAAAACAACCAAAAACTGTTCCAAATAATATTTAAGCACTTACAAGGATATTAAAACTAAAATTGTCAAATTAAAGCAGTATCAAAAAGTGCCAAATTTAACAATGATATGTGAAAGACTTATATAATCCAAAAACAATTGGAATTTTAGAATTCCTATTTGAAGCAAAGACAAAAATATGCATAAAACCATCGGATAATAAAATAGAAATTGCATAACCTATGAAAAAGAAATTGCACAAATTGATAGCACCATCTTTTTTAGTTACATTAACAAATTTGATAAAAAATCGGGGTGCTTTTAAAACCATCACATGCAAAAATATAACAAATTAGAATTCAATGTATGGAATGCACCTAATACATAGTCCTTGAAGAAACTACGAAAACACAATTTACTTCCAAATCAACATATACCTGGTTTACAATATGCAAAAATATGCGTTTGGATTTTTTTTGCTTAATTGCATTAGCTTTGCTTAACTCATCAATGTCAGCTAATATATAAATTTTTTATGCAATCTCTATTCATTTCATTTTAAATATTGTACATGTTTGCTTTGATGTTGACGCAGCTAGGATTTGTGCGCACTCATGTTAATGATGACGTTTTATGCTAAGAATTATACCTGTGGTTGAAGTATTAATAATTTTCAAACAGTAAGTTAAATTTTGAAAAAATATTCAAATTTTTCCATACCTAATATTCAAATAATAGGACGTCCTAATACTTAAATATGTTGCTGTCTTGAAAAAAACACTTTGAGACCCATTCAGAAATGGACATTGCCCGAAAATTTAGGCCCACTCCCGACAAGGGCCTAAGAAAGTTTAGGCCCTGCCTGAATTCGACCCGTCTCATTTAGTTTAATGCAAACTCGGCTCATTTTCAAATTACTTATCAAACAATTTCTATATCTGTTGAGTTTTCTCCACAAAAATTTGGTACGATAGAGATACTTCTAATAAAATCTAAACACTTAAATTGAAGATTCTAAATTTCAATTTAGAAAAGTATATGATACGCATGTAAGATTTCGAAAATGTAAATTTTATTTTTCAATTTCCATTTATTTGCGTGCACTATTACGGAATAGTCAGTTTTTTAAAATTCGGCCCAATTTTTCCATTTTTCTGACCCAGTCCATGGGCTGCCTGGCTTCTGTACATCTCTTTACCTGCTTAGGCACATTATGCGCAAATTAAAATCGAAAAATAAAGAGGAAACATTTTCTTGTTAGAGTTTCAAAGTTTAGATGCCTTCATTCGTTTGTGAGATAAAAATTTTTTGAGGAACCCATTACAGATTTGGAAGAATTGCCATGAGTTCTTGCATGTAGTGCAATTTGGATTTTGACAATCTTATTTGAATCTTTGAATGTAGACTTTTTTTCTTTATATGAACCTGAACCAATCTATGTCAGGGTGTACCGCGGTCTTGAAATATACCCAAATTTCGAAGTAGGCACAACTTCGTCTCTTAAAATTTTTACGTATCGGGAGGAATCTCCGATTCTCTTTGTGTAAGGAAACACCCCAAAAATAACATTGTATGGTTTCATGTATTGGACAAGATTCGCACAGAAAGCTCTTACTTTATAATCATTGCGGGCTAACTGAATGCTGCTTTCACCACTCCATAGAACTTTTTCCAGAAAAAAGGTGATTCTATTTGTCATTCAGTTAACAGTTTTTCGAACCATACTTCTTTCTCTTTTAAACTCTCCTCATCTCGGCATAGAATTTAAGTGTATTGCCCTAAAATCATTGGAGCAGCCAAGGCCTTCTAGAAACACGGCCTGGCGATTTGCAGTAAAGAGAATAATATTTGAGGCTGACCTTCTCCCGCAAGAGGGAGCATTAAATGTTACCATGCTAAATTATTATTCACTTGCTTGACAATTATGATTTATATTACACTTGTATTTTTACTAATGTTTTACATTAATTCAAAAATTTAGTGTTCATTTTTGTCTATATATTTTTTTAATTACTATCAACTATTCAGCCTCATTTTTTACAATTGTTACTGCAAATCGCCAGGCCGTGTTTCTAGCGGGCCTTGGAGCAGCCTAAGAAAATTGCATCAAAAAGTTATGGTTTGTGTGTTAAATTTATGAGTATGTATATCAATGTACTTAAAATAAATATATGCTACACAGTTTTCCAACTATGTTTTGTTATATGCACTTCACATTTTTTAACTTTAGAAAAATCAACAATGCTATAAGTGAAATAATAGCAGTTGAAAATTGCTTTTCAATATTTGATGCATATTTACATATATTAATTCTTACAGAATTATTATACCAGCTATTACAAATTTGTATTTCAATTATTTATTGCACATGCAAAAATAGGTATTTGTAAGCTACGTTGAATTCGATGGAAACGGAGTAGTGGGGTGAGGTTCACAATCATTTCCATTGCATTTTCTTCCAGTGCACGTAAATGATCCAGACCTACCAACCCAAGTGCCATCAACATCACAATCAGTATGATCTGCAAGAATATTCCACTAAAACATATGTTATGATTCCGCTTAAAAACTTATTGTACGATTGTCTGAAATATACTAATAATGCATAAATCCGGTCCGACCCGTTTTCATAAATTTGACCATAATGTATAAAAGTAAACAAACATATATGTGCTTTCACACATAACTAGCTAGCCAGTAGCAGGAAAAATAAATGCTTTGCTATGCATTGATTGTCATGTGACAAAACAATTATGTGTAACACACTTTTCAATTGTTAAATCTAGCGTCAAATTTTATATATTTGACTAGCAATTTATGCTAACGGAATTGAGTAACCCAATATGAACAAAATTAAAGATAAAACGTTAAACCCGACCCCACCGGACGCGACAAAAAGTTTCCACCGGGTCGACTCGTTTCCACCCTGGCATAAATGGCTCTCAAAAGGAAGTTCTTTGTAGAAACCCGAGGCAATTAATGTAGTTTTTGTGCTTCATTGAAGTGCCAACAATGAAATAAGTATTCAAATTTAAAATGACTACAAATTTTTTCTTACTAGAAACACTACTACCCCATGATCTATGTTTACTAGTTGGCTTTTATCATGACCTACAAGAGTAGCAAGGCTGAAATGCAGTAAAGGACTATTAAATGTTAAGGAATCTGTAGAAGCGGAAATATTAGAATTAAAGGAGCAAGTGAATGGGTAACAATAAAAATCAATTCTAGAGGTAAATAGAGAGTAAAAAAAGATGATGATCGTGTGAGGGAAACAAAGTATGCCAGAGTAGAGTAGAAAGAGCAAGGCAGACAGACAAGTTATAAGCAAAAGGCAATGTATGTAGAATTTTAACGGACTATATAATACTGTGATAAGTAAGCGAGCAAGGGGTGGCTAAGGAAAAGATGACTGAAAAAAGAATTAGAAACACTGAAAATGGCAGCTATTAGGACACACTTCATAGACAAGCAAGCGGACACAATGTACGAGGTAAGCGATAAGTGTAGCAAAAGAAAAGAGGAGACAGTAGACCATCCAATATCAGAGTGTGAGAATGAGTTTAAATTCAGGCAGGAGATAAATGGTATGAGCATAAGCCAAATGAAGTCACATACTGATTAGCAAGCTGAATGAAGCAAGAAAACCGGACATAGTAGTGGTAGATAAATAGGAAAGAAATGGAACAGTAATATACATAGCAATTCCAAAGCACAGGAATGCAGACATTAAGGAGAAAGATAAAATGGAAAAGTAAAAGGCATTGGCAGAAAGAATAGAGTGATTTTGAAAATTGAAGAAAGGCGAAGTAGTCCCAGAAGTAGTTGTAGTTTGTAGCAATAACTACAAAATATGAATTGAGGATGAGCGGCAGCACAGAATGCTAAAGTCCGGTTTCTATCATTATGAACATCATCAGTATACAACTATTCGATGAAAACTAAATATGTTTCCATTTGGCAACACCTTATATAAGAAGTTCAATGATATCATGCTTATTTGTTTACTTAGGAATTGCTATTTGTTTGATTGCTTAATGTAAACAGATTTGGCTTTTAGACGTATTTGTATACTGATGACTTATAAACGAAACCGGTCTACTCTTTCATAGCCGTCTACGTAAAATATGAATATTTAGTAATTTCTCAGCATAGTTACGTCAAATTTTGAAATTTTGGGCTATATATATATATATATCTATATTTTATATATATATATATATATATATATATATATATATATAATATGCAATCATTAATGTGGAACCGCATTTGGAATTGTAAAATAATTGAAGTAAATGAAATATTTGGCTTAGTTGCTTAAATAAGAGTTTCTTACATAAATATGTGTTCCCACTGAGAATGCGTCATTTGTCTGGGGTGTTAAATTGTAGCAATATTTTGTTTTTTTTAAGCTGCAATTTGTAAAGCATTGAAACTCACTCCAGTCCTCCCAAGTACTCTCGCCAGGACAGCAACAGGTCTGCTTTTCTTCCAAATGAGCATTGTCGCATACTAAATTGCATGGATTAAATTTCAGAAAATTAAAAGTTCAAAACTTCAATATTTCGTTGTACAGAATGGGCAGGAATTTTTGCTTAGCATATGTGGCATAATGTCTGATATCTAAAAGCCATTTTCCTGATATTTCAAGTAATTGAATTTAGTTAATTTATTAAAGAAGTAAGCCCTCTTGGAAAATCCTGCCGAAAAATTTTAGCAAACGTATTGTAAAAGTCATTAAGCCTAAATCCCGTGTTAACTTTCAATCAATTTATAGTGTTCAAATTATTAATATACTTTCATCAAGTTGCGTCATCAACAAAACTTTATAGCGTTTCATAATTTCCTTTTTAAAAATTTGCTGAAATTTTGGAAAAAATTTTAAATTTGTTCATCATAAATATTTTATTCCTTTTTTTTGTACTTATGACATTCTTTCGAAAATCATCTCTAGTTATTTGCAAACTCATTCCAAATAATAGAGAACAACTTTTTTGAAATTGATAAATATTAAGGAAAAACTGTAGAATGATCATAATCCCCCAAAATTATTTCAAAGAAAATTTTCAAAAAGGGCTTTAATGAAAAACGGTTAATTTCTAAATTCAAATTTATTATTAAATCTAAAAGTGTGCGAGAGGATAGGAAAAATTTATTGATTGTAAGTAATTTGTAGATATTTATGCAGAAATTTTCAATGGCAATTTATCACAGGCACAATTAAAAAATATGTCAGAAACAATCTGCCAGAAGTAAATATTATTAAATTAAAGAAGAAATATATTTTGCCAAATTTTTTGAGGCTGTTTGTTCATCCTAAAATCACTAACATTAAGCAGCTGTTTTAAATATATATATATATATATATATATATATATA
>CABFPE010000001.1:2339347-2356435 GCA_900660155.1 Hofstenia miamia
AGAATTTGTGACGAAATATTTCATCATTATTTAGGTAAACGGAATTTTATTAATAAGAAGCATTTTCTGTCTAAACGTCTACAAAATGAATTTGGATGATCGCCTGGATATTGTTAAATTATTTTACAAAAATGGAGAAAGTCCAACATTAACGCTGCGAGCTTTCAAAAAACTGCGGAACTTGAAGAAGAATCCCTTTTCAACAACAGCCATTACTAATTTGATTAACAAATTTAATGAAACAAAATCATTACATGACATACCTAAGTCTGGCAGACCGTCTTTAATCGATGAAAGGAAAGAAGAGGTGGTTGAAACTATGCAAAAATTACAGACTGAAAATGTTCTTGGTCATGCTAGTTCGTATTCAGTAAGTCAAATTTGCAATATTCCACAAAGAAGTGTATGTCGAGTATTACATTCATGTGGTATGAACCCTTATAAGATATCCCTTCTACAATCAATAACTGCAGAAGACAAACCAAAAAGACTGGAATTTTGCAAATGGGTGCTTGACAACCCTGAGTTAGTGCATGACATTGTTTGGTCTGACGAAGCCTATTTTTCTCTTGATGGATTGGTAAATCGACACAATTGTGTTATTTGGTCATTTGAAAATCCGCATCGTAACATGCAAAAATCACTACATCCTCAAAAAGTTTGTGTGTGGATGGCTTTTAGTGCTAGATACAAACTTACACCGGTATTTTTTGATAAAACTGTAAACCAGGAAAATTATACAAACCTTTTAAAGGATTCGGTTTTTCCTGAGTTAAAAAGAAAACGTAAAATGCGATCTGTTATCTTCCAACATGATGGAGCGCCTCCTCACTTTTCGGTCTTAGCTCGTGATTTTATCTCAAGTCAGCTTCCAGAAAATCGTGTGATAGGAAAAGGCTACGGAGTTCCATGGCCTCCCAGGTCGCCTGATTTATCGCCTTTAGATTTCTACCTGTGGGGAACTTTAAAGGCACGAGTTTTTCATTCATATCGGGCCAATGATTTAGATGACTTGAAACAAAAGATCATTAAAGAAATCGATGAAATATCCGTTGATGAACTTCGCCGCTCAGTAGAAAATTTGCAAAAAAGATGTGAAATGGTTATTGCAAACAATGGCGGCGCGATTGAACATTTAATTTAACTTTTATAAATCCCATGTATTGATCATTATAAAAAATATACTTTGACTTTGTGGTTGTTTTTATTTTTATTTTTGTGGCTAATTAAAATATCAAGTTACTTATGGCTTACCCTGTATATATACATATATCCATCTGAAAACACAATATAGAGATTTGAGACGCTATAATGAAATATTCCTATAGCATAAGAAAAGAAATCAATTCAAATTTGGAAAATGCATTTCCTATTTTAACGAAGTTATCATTAAGAACCTAGTTGAATTAGAATTACCGCAATCGTAATTGCCAGAATTTTTATATTTATTCTTCAAAATAAAGTAATTCATAAATTTTTTCGCGGTTGGAATGATATGTTGACGCACATATCACCCTTTGAAGATTTTTCACGTTTTTATATATCACTAAATAGATGGCCATCACTACCTCATGTATCAATATTCAATGGCATGACATATAAGTCGTTTTTGAAATTGAAACTTGATTTTTGGTTTGATCAAATATATTTTGCATTGCAATTTTCTGAAATTATAGCACAAATTGTGGTACAATACCGCTTAATTCAGACCCTGACAGAAATTCAAAGTGTATTAAGCGTTTCTAAGTTCAAGTAAAGTTGTGAATACATATTGCTTACTTGCAATGACTTGAGAAATTCTCATTTCACATGTGATCATTATAGATTCTACAAAAAAATAATAGTTTCGGGTATATATATATATATATATAGCATTAATGTAAAGTTCGCACTGAAAAAATTATTTACTATAAGAATGCACCTCACCAGAAATTTTTAGATCCGCCACTGACTTTGAGTGTTTCTTAATATGTGCAAAGATATTCCAAACCCATTGAGGCGTGCTGTGCGCAAAGTCAGAGGTCGCGTGGTGGTTTCAGATTGAACAGTGTTAGTAGTTTTGAGATATAAGCGTTTAAAATATTTATATATGATCATAAAAAGTTTTCAAATAGCCCTGGGCATTTCAAGGCTAAATTTTTAGTACTCTATCTCTATTTTCTGTATATAAATGTGTTAAATTTTAGAAATATTGGTATAATAATTCCAGGTTATGAATGGTTACAGGTTAGAAAGTGACCGTAAGAGTTTAGCATGGATCCAAGCCTGATCCCATCAGAATAATTACTACCCAAACCCGACCCTACACGAAAATTTACTAGCCTAATCTGACCTAACTGGAAACGAAGTTTTCGATTTTCAATATTCAAAACTTCATAACTTTGAAATTATTGCATTCAAAACCTGAAGTACGATTTTTGATAGAACCATATTTATATGCTGAGCAAGAATCTGATAATTGCACTAGCTCATGTCTATGGTGATTTTATTCCCAAGCCTCATAAAATAGGTATGTAGGACAAAGTAACCACCGGGTCATTGTGTATCGAGTCACCAGATCAATTGGATCACTGTGTTTGAGCGGGTCGTGTATCACCTGATCTTTACTAGTGTTCATATGTCAAGGAATTTTTGTTAAAAAACATGTATAAATTTGATTTTTCCAATGCATATACAAAATTGGTCCAAGTTTGAAATTCGTAATTGCGGCTCCTTTACTATTTACCTTACTTACCTAGAAAATCAAAAATATGTGAGTTTCAGGTCTGTTTGATAATGATTAACATCAAAATCATATCAAAAAATCAAATTTTGGTCATACATGCTTCAGAAGCACCATCAGGAAGAAATTTTGCTGTTGGTGCTAAGTTTACAAGAAAGATAACGTCTCAATGCAAATACACTCAAAGCGCAAATTATTGTAGCCGATGCAATAAGAAATTCATACATATAGTCCATTTCTGAACATTCAAAGGCTCATAGGATCGGATCTCCTGCGTCAATGAGTAATTGGGTCAATGGTTCACTGGGTTTGAAAATGGGACCACTGGTCACGCTGATATGGGAAATTCGACCTAATGAATAAGTAAAAATCTTTTACAATTTGATAAATTTTATCATGCCAAAATTTCTGACAAGCGTCTATTAATACTAAATTTCAAAGATGTTCTCATAGCAACGTATTCCAATTGTACTCTCAAATTGATCACAAAGTAGTGTTTTGTGGCTTTGACCACAGTTTGCGTTTTGGCAGCAGGTAGCTGTGAGCCACGGTTAAAGGTCTGTTATGGCAGTGGCCGTTCACTGCTTAAAATATCAAATCACGATTTTTAGTGGCAGTTGGATTATTATTTTTTTGACTTGCGAAATTAAGGAGAATTTTTACAATGAACAATGCGTTTTATTCAAGGTGCATCTAAGTCCTGATAAATTATGAAATATACGGTGAATACAATATACAATGAATTTTTTCGGAGTCAATTAGCGCCCAATAAGCACCAGCAGAAAAGCATTATCACAAAACACCTTCTGAACTCAATTTAGATATCGGCTTTTAACTGCCTCCCTAATGTAATTTAGATAAACTTGAATTTCATATAAATTTTCTATAAAGTAGTTCAATTTAGGTCTACTATCTATTTCATTAACATCATCCACGGAGTGATACACCCATCAACAAAACAGAATAGCAATTCGGAGTTTCACTTTATTTAAGACGTCACGAAATTCATCGACAAATAGATTCGAAAAATCTTTCTCTTTATTGATAACAAAGAATGCTTTATAAAAGCGACATACTATTAAATTTGTTCTGTATGAGATAACTTGCATCATGCCTTGAATATAAGCAAACGTTGAAAATAAGAGAATAATCTGTAAAAAAACTCACATATTATTAGGGGCTGCAAGAGGCCACGTAAAAATTATGGGCCACTACATTAAATTCAAATTCAGACGAATTCATATTAATTCACTCAAATTAAGACATCTTTGGCAAAAAACTGGCTTATAAATACCAATTCAATTGTTTCCAACTTATGTTGGATGATTTCTTTGAATAAGATGTTTATCAAAATGCAGTTGGAATAGAACTTCTATTGAAATTTGCATTACAAAGAAATGTAAATATGTCAAAATCAACAAGCTGTTTTGTAGAAACAGTATTTTTTATTTGAAAAGAATGGGGCTGAAAATATTGGCAGTAAGAAATTTAACATCTAAGTTTGAAATTTTTGAATTTTCAAAAAGGAAGTACATAGAAGTATATGTAATATACTCGTTCTAATCTTTTAAAAAAATATTGGGTTTGTAAATGCTAAACGAATAATAATTTTTACTTTGTCATTTTTGGTTCAATGCGAGATCAAGTATTTTATCTAACGAATTAATACAGTTCTGTGAATGATACATTTTTAAGTACTGGCATCATGCGTGCCTGATAAAACTTTGAACAGTAGTAATATAATTACTACCTGATGTAGTTTTGAACATAGAAATTTGAAATCATTCAATACTCACTTGGATTCCCACTGTGAACAGTGAGGCAAACTCTTGTTCGTGTACGATATCCCAAATTCGGACAATGACAAAAATTGTCCCAATCAATCCAATTTGTTACTGCGGAATAAGTCTTTCTTTTCGTATTACAGGCGCTGGTTTCATAAGGGCTTCTCTCAATATTATTCTCAAAACAGCGTAGTCCATCATTCTTTGGCATTGTAATGTGGCGCCAGGCTGGCTTGCTGACACTAAGTTCAGGAGAAACATAATGATCCGTGTTTAGTAAAAAGCACTAAATGACAATTTTGTCAGGAAAAAGTACTGTTTGGACGACATGATAATTTTGTTTAGTTTTATTACACTGTATGTGCACTTTTCATATAACAAGTAAATTTCAATTAATTTTAGATCAGATTTTTGTGCTGATTATGAATCTAGCAATATTTTTTTTAAAATTTTTCAAAAATTACATGGCAAATTTAAAAAAATTAATTATTTGCTCCATCTTTACCCCTATTTTTGATTTGACCTATTATTTTATTATCTATTATAATTTTTTATTAAAAATTATATTTTATTAAAATAATATTTTATACGAAAAATGAGATAGCATTACGAAGATATTTATACAACATTCATCCACATAAAATCCAGGAACAAACTTTTTACTGATTTTCCCACATAACGAAATTCAAAGTCATTGAGCGTTTGATGCATTCACTTACCTTGCTGACCACGAATAGAACATTACATACCAAGCAATCCAGGAAAACATATGTCCAAGTAATACATTTTTGGAGAATAACAAATCAAGTTTCTTGAAGCAAAGCTGACAAATGATCAGTGGGCATGAGGAATAGGAGCCAACAGAGCATTTGACCATATAAGTGCAACTTTGATTCTTGAAGTAGAACTTTCAAGAAATAAAACAATGTTAGATGCACTGCAAGACCCAAAAATACATTCAATAAGAGAGGGGATGTTTGTGTAGTAAGAATATTTCTCGGACTGCATTTGCTTTCATTATCTGCTTCACCTGAATGCTTTTGGCACATATTCCTTCAGTAATAACTGATTGCAAGAAAATTTTGTCACTGTTTTCTCTGTGATTGATGATATTAAGTATTGTTAAGCACAATGGAAGTTTGTGGAGATTTATAAATGTTTTAAATTTTGTGTGATCTAAACAGCTCAGGTAATGTTTGTCAGCCATGTATGCATTTTATTTTTCACTCTCACAAAAACAAAATGCACCCAAATTGAATGGGAAAGCCAATTGGTTAATAACAAGATTGGAAAACTTGTTGTTAAGCACGTTGCTTTGCCTGCATTGCACCTAAAATTCGATAATTATTAATATTTAAAAAAAATCGATGAATTACCTAGTGAGCATATTATTTCATATACATTACGTTGTCATGTGATTCACAATAACGTTCGAAATCCTTCGTTAGGAACCCTAACGATGAAATTGGGCAGGGTCAAAATCTCCATCATACGAGCTCAGGCCTAACTTGTACTTATTGCTCATTAAGAAAAATATAATATTGCACGAAACTTCAAATATGATATGTTGTCCAACTATTTAACACATAGAAGTTTTTTTGAAAAAAAATCTACGTCGCCTCGTTTCTATCAACTCTGTGTGCTCCTGGTGCATACAAACCATTCTGCGAAAAATACTGCAATAAAATTGGAGAGGTGAAGAAATTATTAAAGTAAAGAAGATACCAAGTGTTATATAATGACTTGGGAGGTCTAGTGACAACTGATGCGTCAAGACCCAAAACTGTTTTCTTTTCAATTTCTCCGGTTTCGCCCGAGTAAATATCAAATCCAAATAATGTAGAATGGCACATTATAGTCAACTCTTATATCCCAATTTTACGGCTTTTAAATTCGATACATTTTGCCCGCATACACCGTTAAATTTTGTTCATCAATAAATTGTTTGTTTTTATCGTAACAATAGAATAAGCTGAATTCAATACTCACTCAATGTCTAATTGTACTACCTTTATGCGAAATTGGTACATAATTTGAAAAAATTTCAAAATCAATTCAAACTACAAATGCATACAATTTCTTACCAATTCATTTCCTAAATCCTTGAAGACCAACAATCTCAAAGATGGTAATCAATTATATATCTCATTACATAATTCATTCCAAAAAAAAACCAAAAAACGCATTTAGCTCGTTATTTTTGATTTGCATATGTTTCACATTTCATACAAACAGTTGTTGGCTCTGGTAAAATTATTGCACTTCACATGCTCGATCCTATTGTCAGTTATGATCAACTATAGTGGCCAAAAACGAGACGAAGACCATCGAAGTTTTTAATCTAATTGAAAAAATATACCCTGATAAATGCCGGTAATCACTGTAGTTTTATATAATTTGTGATTAACTCAATCAAAATCAATAATAAATGTTGAAAACCTAACGGAGGTCATGTCTCGTTCCGTACGCCCCATCTACAAGGATCAATTTTGGCTGCTAGTGCATTTCCATATTTTTGTAGCAAAGTGATACTAAATGAATATACTTCTGGTGTATTAGTATTGCAAGTTGCATCTATCAAATTATATCATGAATGCGGTGGAATCACCTTGTTCCCAACTATTAACCTGTTAATGGTTGCCACAAGCATGAGCGTTGTCATGCACAGTGTCACCGCTTTAGCATAATTTTGCTTCCAGATGGGCAGTATTATTCGAAACTAAGTTGCACGTGCTTATAACATTAGACTTCATGAATTCTTTGTAAACATCATATGATGTCAATAACAGCCCTGATCGGACTGATAAAAATTAAATCATCACGTGATTCCAGCCAGCACCGCTATGGTACAGCTGCGCATCAACATCATATGATATCGGTCGCCGACAGAATGTAACATGTTCGGACATCATATGATGTCAAAACCCACTAACAGGTAAATAAACTAAGAAGCTACTATTTGTGTCAAGTCGCCAACCCGATTTGGACGAGATGTCTTTCAGTGAATGCATAATATCAAATTTTGGAGAGACTGTTGTGTAATAGCGGCAAAGCAAGCAAGTGACGAAAATTTAATTTGCTTGGCCACAGTGGTTGGACTGGGTGTGAAATCTAATTTTACTTCTTACTTCCAACATTAAAGATGTTGTCTTAGTAAAATGTCATCATCACCTTTAAAATGTAAATGTTAAGAGCTGCACAAAAGTCCGAGATGTGTTTCTTGCGGTTTCCACAGGAACGGTAGGATTAAGGTGGGAGAGATTAGAAATCAAAAATTACCCACAAACTCGCAAATTCTGTTTTTACATCTCCTCTCACAGCCCTACCCAAAAATATTTTAATAATTTCAACGTGTGGCATGTTTGGTTGTAAACAATAGAAGGTATCCATTCGATTTTCGCCTGTCTTAACTTTACAGGAGGACCTGTAATTTGTGAAGACCCGTTTTATTATGATGGATAACGAAATACACTCAATTAATTTTAAATGTCCTTAATTGTTTGCAGGCTTAATTTCGCAAAAATCTGAAACTTAAATTTAGGATGCCTAACATTGAAATAATGCACAGCCCTTGAACCAATAATTTTTTATATGTAATAACTTTAAAAGGTGCAAAATCTAACGCTGTCTATTAATGGGCAAATTATTAAAGGTCAAAACATGAGAAAAGCAATTGAAAGTAAAATTTTAAAGGCTTTAACTGTTCCACGAAAATTGATGTTACAATGAATATAAAGAGCGTAAACTACCTCATTAACGGCTTGCAAAGACTTTAAGGATGCGTTTGAATGAATAATGTACTTCTAGAGTAACTAACGCACTTGTTGGCATGCGGACAACAATGATAAAAAAAAACTTAAATGGATATAGCTTCTTTTATCTTTACAATGACATTAAAAAATCTGAAACTGTTGATTTGAAATTTTCTGAAGAATTATATGTTTTTATTTTTAACTTATACATGTATTAGGCATAACATCTAAAAATAACTAAAGTTTGCTTTTAGCAATTAACCTTGAAATCTTTACTACTATAAAATAATATTTAAATGAAAATAGGATAAAATGTATAACTATAGCATATCTGACTAAATTGAAAATTAGTAGTGCCCACCGTCAAATATTTGGCTGGCTACGCCTTGATCGACACCAACTATCAACATATTTTGGCAAAACATCTGAGTTGATCTATAAGAGAAAATGCTTCTCCCTTTTTCTATGCAAATTTTTTATGTACACAAGAAAACCTTAACGATGCTATCACTAAGTTACTTAAGGATAAGGTTGCTACATTAGGCTAATCTATATGAATGCTACGTGGTAAATTTGCATTGTAAAAAATTTTTTAGAAGATAGGAAAATTGTTAAAATTGCCTAAGAATTGAGGGAAGCAAACGAGCAAATCATAGCGCAGGATTTTGTCATTTTGCAGTGAAAAATATGGCCAGAACTTTATGAATATAAATATTAGAATATTTCATGGTTGAATTCAAACAAATCAAGTTACTATTTATTCACTCTTAAATGTTCATTAAGTTGTGACAATTACTATTTCATTACCATGACTGCGCCAAGTACGATCGCACCAACAACGGTTGCAGCAACCCCAGCACCTACGACAATTGAAGATCCTATTTTTTTTAAGGCCTCCCATATTTTGAAAAAATTTATAGATTCTTCACTATTAATCATTTCTATGATAGTAGTAATTCTTTTGCTTAAATTTTTGGAATCATGGATCATTGAAGTCTCTATAAGAATATTCTCCAGAAATTCATCACAGTATTCATCGAATTTTGGACGAACCTCGTCTTTATCATAATTTTGATAGTATTCTGGACCTTCTATTTGTTCTGAACCAATGGAAGGCATCAAGAACCCGTAGACATGTTCAAACATATATTAATTGATTAAGTGAACCATTACTCGAATTTTCCAACACTTTTTCAATATACTTTTGCCCTCCTTCTAAGCCAAATGCATATTTTTTGGGTATGACCAATCTCTAATTAAAAAAACAAGTGTATTTAATTTAACATTTTTTTCTGAGTTCTTGATTAAATTTTCAAAAAAAAGCTTAATAAACCAAAGCTCATCAGCATCAATTTTGTTTTTGATATTGACTATGAAGTATGAACTAAGTAAGGCTGATATTGCAAACATCTTCGAACACATTAATGGATCCCCCCTAAGTTCATATGCACCTTCAGTGTCAGAGCAAAAATGAATGTTTTTCTGTTTGCGAGTTGCACACCATTGCCCACAATCCACGCGTAACCACTTCATCTCCATACTTAGATTCAAATCCGCAAAGTGGACCATCTTCTTCTTCATTCAACAACTTTCGTCGAATTACATTCATAAAATATGATTTACCAGTGCGATTTCTCCCAACAATAACTACTAGTGTATAAAATGCCTTTAAACTTTTGGAGACACTTTGAAGATTTTCTGGTAAAGTATAAAACTTATTATCTTTGTTGTAATCTATAATTTGATATGCTAGTTTCATCTGTAGTGTGTACTATGTATCAACGCAAGTACCTGGACGTTTATTAAACAAAGTTAAACAGGGTGATAACATGGCATTATCCGCAGACTGTTTACTTTAACCATTATCAAGACGTCTGAAACAACACACGTTGTAGGATTTCTTGTCAATATTTTGTCCTGTCTATATAAATCAACAGAACACTTCAAAGACATTAATTTATGAAGAATATATTTTCTTAAATGGAAATATTTACTATATAATAAATATTTTATATCTACTTGAATCGCAATATTCTGTGCGGGAATCCACGCTATCATCTGTTTAAATGTGGAAAAGATTATGTCGCATTAACAAAGTTTGAATTATTATCACAAACAAGTAGGCTCAGAGATGGAAGCCCTTAATATCACTTCACCATTCAAAACCGATCACTTTGAGATGTTTCTCTGGTCATACAGTCAGCTAATTTTCTCAAATCTCAAGCTGCGAAAGCACTTGACAATTTCCATAATTATATTTACTTAAATATGATTGTAAATACACTGTAATTTCCAAAATTTCAATTATGTACACTGTACGAGTTGTGCAATGGGATTATTTTATTTCCGGATCAGCATGGACGTTAAGCTCTGATTATTAATTATTTTTAAAATAAGATTCAAAATCGTCAGCATCTTTGGTTTGAGGCAGACTTGTCCATTAGTTGAAATTTCAAAGCTCTGCTTGTTTAAAATCTTTCCATAAGGCTCATTTCAGCTTAATACTTTTTAAAAATATTGCGCTATAAGAATGTTTTACATAGCCCTTATTATTTAAGAAACATTTTAAAATATGATTATAAGAAAAGCATAGTGAATGAAAAAACTATGAAAAATCTGCACAATCAAATTAATAAGCAGTACTATACATTTGCTTTGCTTAATAAGGCTCGTTGTATATCCACCACTCTGCTTAAGCTCGGCTCAGCCTGNATTGTTCGCAGTTTACAATAAAAGTATTGATCAAATCGGAAATCGACAAACATGGAGCCATTGTTGTGTAGGAGAATGATATATTTTTTTATGACTACAGAGTCAAAATTGACTTCACAGTAACCTTCCGAAGTTATTCTACTCCAACGTTAAAATTGCTTTGCTCTAGACAGGTCAATGACATATTTCAGATATCAAAGGAAGCTCTAATCCTATGTTTACATAAAGCAAATATTGAAATGCTATTAAAATGTTATGTTTTTATCAATTACATTTATCGCTCTACAAATAGGGAAAATTAAAAAAATTATAAAATTAAAAATCAGTTTATCATAGAGCTATNAGTACTATACATTTGCTTTGCTTAATAAGGCTCGTTGTATATCCACCACTCTGCTTAAGCTCGGCTCAGCCTGTTAGAAGCTCGGCTCGTTGAAACTGTCTGGTTGGAGTTAATCACAGCGTACCTTTAATTACTAAACATTAGACGAAATTTATTTAAGCGTTTATAAGCCCGCTAACGATCAAGAAATGTAGTGAAAATTTAATATTAACATAAAATTATTTGAAATTCACACCTTCAAATAACACACAAGATGAATCGGGATTATATTATATATTAATATGCAGAGGCGCCGCAAGCAACTCAACATTCAGGGGCAAAACTTGCTAAGCTTAAATGCCTATATATTTTTTAAATTACTTGAATTTTAGGCCAGCTTAACGATTTGATATTTTTATCACTCTAAATGAACATCAGTAATAAAAGATATCACAACCTTACGTTTTTATAAAATTTACAAAATATATACTGTAATGATAATTATTTAAATTACTTGAATATATTAATATTTTAATAAACAAAACGTCAATCCTACATTTTTTTAATTTAAGAAATGAAAGGCATTGCTTTTCAAATACACAGATTATTAGAGCATGCTTTTAAATTTGAATAATCGAAAGTAGCAAAAGTGTAAATTTTGACCATTTCTATTGTGATGTGATGGTACCACATTTAATATATCGAGAAAANCACGCATCAAATGGTATTTAAACTGTGTCGATAGTATAAAAACTCATGGAGTTATAGATATCCAAATTTAGTCTACTCTATTAATTATAATAATCGAATCTTACGAAAGTGAAAATTGAAAATTTGTTTTGGCCGATACTTTGCAACCAGTACAAATAAATTTAAAAAATAAAAAATAGTTTCACATGAATCTAGTCAGCGCGCATATTTTACTGTATAACCCTAGTGCATAACGTCAAAATTCGCAGAGTAATAGTGTTCTGAAATGCATGAGTTAAGCAGAAATTCGAAAGTTGTAATAAAGTAAAGTGTTGATATCATGAAGGGAATAATAANTGTGATGGTACCACATTTAATATATCGAGAAAAAGAACAATAGTTTCACATGGAACTATTCACTGCGAACATTTTGATATATACAGTTTATCAATGGCATCAATACTCAAAGAGCAATGGGGTTCTTAAATGTGTCATTTGAAGAAATATAATAAAAATTCCAAAATTACACAGGAAAAAGGAGTAAAAAATCTGATTTTGATCTTGTACAATAGGTTTAGAGTTATTCCTTTAAACTCTGAAAACAGCTAAGAAATCTGAACAAGATTCAATTGGTATTGCCTTTAAAATTTATAAATACATTGCGCGACATTTTTAATATTTACATATATTGAATAGTATTATTTTAATCAATTTCACTCAAAGAGATTGGTAATGACTTCTATTATGTATTAAGCAATATAGTGCAGCTAGATAGTGTACAACAAACACCCATTTCTATGAAATAGAGCTGCACTGAATGAATTGTACTTGAAAAGCACTTTAAGTTTGTAAAAATCGACTGATATATTGTTCGCAGTTTACAATAAAAGTATTGATCAAATCGGAAATCGACAAACATGGAGCCATTGTTGTGTAGGAGAATGATATATTTTTTTATGACTACAGAGTCAAAATTGACTTCACAGTAACCTTCCGAAGTTATTCTACTCCAACGTTAAAATTGCTTTGCTCTAGACAGGTCAATGACATATTTCAGATATCAAAGGAAGCTCTAATCCTATGTTTACATAAAGCAAATATTGAAATGCTATTAAAATGTTATGTTTTTATCAATTACATTTATCGCTCTACAAATAGGGAAAATTAAAAAAATTATAAAATTAAAAATCAGTTTATCATAGAGCTATTCAGCACGCATCAAATGGTATTTAAACTGTGTCGATAGTATAAAAACTCATGGAGTTATAGATATCCAAATTTAGTCTACTCTATTAATTATAATAATCGAATCTTACGAAAGTGAAAATTGAAAATTTGTTTTGGCCGATACTTTGCAACCAGTACAAATAAATTTAAAAAATAAAAAATAGTTTCACATGAATCTAGTCAGCGCGCATATTTTACTGTATAACCCTAGTGCATAACGTCAAAATTCGCAGAGTAATAGTGTTCTGAATTGTAATTGTTAAGCAGAAATTCGAAAGTTGTAATAAAGTAAAGTGTTGATATCATGAAGGGAATAATAACTAAAAATATAATATTAACAATGTAATATAGAACTAAAGGAGCTCTAAAGAATGCTGAAAAGAGCTAAGGAATTGAACAAGAATTGAAAGAGGACTGGCTGTTCTAAAGCACTGTAAAACTGCGGGTGTATGGCATACTTTGAACTCATTTGTCCAAAGATCGAAACTAAGTGAAATAAAATAAACAGCTGCAAGTTCACTAAAAAAGGTCCAGCAATCATAATTCATTTCGTAATATAGAAATATCAAATTGGAATCACCTGTACAAAGCAAAAATTTTTGAAAATTATGACGAATTTTTGAAAAGTTCTTTACTAAATTTAAACTCATTTGTCCAAACATTTATTTTGTCAATTTCGAATTTTAATTACTGAATACATGCAGCAAAGCGTAATTTACTCATAATTGTTTCGTAACGCAAACAAATTGCAATATTAAAAGTGTTATAGCTCTAAATACCAATTTTTTTTTGTTTTTTTCATACTAATTCAATATTTTACGACGCCATCTAGCGAATTTTAAGAATAAAAATTTCGTCTAATGATCTATCATGGAATAATGAAACCTGTAAAGCTAGTTCAAATATGGGTTAAAAGTCAAACAAATTGTCAATTTTGTAATTTAATTTGGTAGCTTTCTGTTATAATATAAAATGGACAGTGACTCCTATAAATTTTAGCAAATGTGTCTGATCTCTCTCTATTTAATATATTTCCTGCAAGCGATAACTTAATGAAGTTTCAAAGAGGTATTCTCAATAGACAAGACAAGGCATTGCGTATTTTTAACATAGACCCTATATTTGGAGTAGCCCTGTTATATAAATCTCGAAAAGTTCCAATATATATGTTTCCAAATATCATTTTCAAGATTTACATTTATTCTTGACTACATAACTACAGTTTATACAATTTTAAAAATTTGCTTTGCTCGAATTACATTTCCTTTTAGTATGCAAATTTGCAAAGACATTGAGAGCTTTGAAGGTAGCAGTTGGGTATTGATGGGATAAGTGATTCCTCATTTAGGAACAGAATTATATAAAAATATCTCTAAAACCTACATTTGTAAGCTTATTGCCCGAGGTTTTCTTCTGTAAAACATTCACAGACATACAATCCGGATGCTTACTACATGCCAACAAACATTGATTCAATGAAACTTGAATAAGTTTTGATATAGGAGCAGCATTGAGGCGAATACCGAGGTGAGTTTCAGAGAAACTGAAGGATCTCCTAACGCGTGTCATTGCAGCCAATTGCAGAAAAAAAACTAAAAATAAATTTATAAGTTGGGTAAGGGGCTAAAGCAAATATATTGCTAAATGTATATAAATTACACACTAACACATGAAAAAAATATTTACAAAATCATTTACATATGCGTAATTAATTAAAGGGCATTTTATAAATAATTCGACCATGCATTAAGTTTATTATCTATCCCCAATGAGCTTTGTTTATTCAATAAAGTTTTTTTATTTTTTTCTTGAAGTGTTTATAATTTTTATCACATTTTATATCGAGATTCTTTTCTTAAGGTTGAACAACTGAAAGAAAATGCATATTGACAATTATTGATACTAAAATGCGTTTTATTCCTTTTATTGATTTTGATGTAATTATTAAGAAAACGTAGTGAACCTAATTCATGAATATATTTATGAAATACTACATAGAGATTGCGCCCGAATAAAGTAATTCGGGGCCAAGATATTATATGATGATCTTAATTGTCTTATAGACTTATGCTTTTCAACATAATTCAGTGTTCTAAGTGTCCAGTTATAAATTTTTGATAGTGATGCAAGTTTTTGCAATGCTATATTTTGAAAATAAATGCACAGTAATTAAATAGACTTTAGCACAAATGAATTAGTTCTACATGAAACCTTTTTCCTACATGACGCAAATTGTACAAATGCTTTACTCAATATGGCATCTTTTTCAATTTTTGGAAAAAAAATTATCTAATTTTACATTGTTGTCTATTAGTACACCAAGGTAATTTACACATGCTTTGAATAATTTCATTATCACAAACATTCATTGTAATATTTTCAGTAAACTTTCTTTTTTATTTAGATGAAAAAATGATAAATTGAGTTTTGTTAGAATAATTTTTTTAGTTTATTACGAATGAAATATAGTACGAAATTAATATCTTTTGTATGCTCTCTGGTTGTTTCAAATGAATTTTTTGCTGTTCGTAATATGCAAATGGCATCTGCGTATTGATTAGTAATTCCGTTTTCCAAGGATTTTGAAATATCATTTAAGTATAATGCAAATCAAATGGGGCCTAATACAGTTCCTTACGGGTACACCTAAATTTGTAATATTCTGAAAAAATGTTATAAATTTTTACTCGTTGTTTGCGATTGCATTGAAAGCTCATAATAAAATTTATTGCAGTGAAGCTAGAACCTTGTCGGCTTAATTTGATTACTTGATAAAATTTGATTGTCATTAAACTTGTACTTTTATGCAGCTAAAACCTTTTAAATATTTGGTTTTATGCTAATTGGTCGATAATTCATGGGATCTTACGGGTCACCTTTTTGAAATAACAGTAAAATATCAGATTTGTTTTGAAATTATAGGAAAATCATTATTTATAATTCTTTTGATTAAATGCTAGAAGCTATAGAAATCCCATGAATATATGTATATGCAATAATGAGATGCTTTTCCAAATATTTGATATGATATTTGAATTAAATGGATGTAGTTCAAAATCATTTTGGTTTTGTTATTGAGTGTATTAAGAGAAACGCTTTCCGGATTTTAGCAAATATTTGGCAGTTGAGTTTTGCTGCCTAAACAACAACAAATTATGGAACAATCTTGATGTAGACATAAACTTAAAAAATCAATAAACAACTCAACTATCAAAAATTCATGTTTAATCATTATGGTCTCGTATTCCCTACATCTACCCTATACAGTATGTGTAAATACATATTTTCGAAGCTTTGTACACCAAATTTCCAGATCAGTTTTTACACATACATTTTTTGAAATTGATTGTATTGAAATAAAAAAAGAATCTTAGGAATATCTCTGACGGACAGGACGGATATGTTTGAGCATTACTGCGAACCGCGGGCAAACTAATTTTGTCTTTAGAGGCAATAGATTAGAAAAAACCGCAATAAATATGCACGCCTGCACAGTAGTATTAAGTCTATTTTTACAGGTTTGATCCCCAATTTGAAGTTGCAATTTAACCTTATTTCCACTAGTGGTACTTTTACGCAACAAACCGATTTGTCCGCACTTGTGAACAATTTTATCCAAGTCTGTTAAGAAATATTGAAAGATTTTACATGGACACTTCTTTGGGGTAGGACGCACTCATGCAATGATGAAGAGAGTGCTAAAATATGTGATTTTGCCTGATTCACATACAAATAAGTTTTTTTCAATGAGAAATGCGATTTTTGTAAAAGTATCCAAATGATTTCCCTACCTAGTGTTGAGATAAGAAGGCGGTCTAATGCCCATCGGAACAACAACTATTCAGATAAATTTTGTTTTCTGAAGACAATGGGGGGGGG
>CABFPE010000001.1:2365001-2385107 GCA_900660155.1 Hofstenia miamia
TGCTTTGCCTAAAATAGGCTCGTTGTATATCAAATACTGTGCTCAAGCTCGGCTCGGCTCGGATCGGCTCGGCTTGTTAGAAGCTCGGCTAGTTAACAATTCTGACGTATTTCTATGATATAAGGAAAAATTCATTCACTAAATTGTTTTGCTTCGCAAACTCTCTGTATATAGTTCTTATAATTACGCTGTCAAAGAATATTAAACAATTGTATATGTGCACATAGTGTTGGAACAGCAATTAGTAACGAATGTTGTATTACACGTACGGGTCGATTCTTTAAACTATCTGAAATCATAGCGATAATTTCCATATTTACTCATTACAGATAGAATTGGTTTAGCAGTAACAGTGTATTTAACAAACATCATTTGAGATTAACCAAATTTTGTCGTTTTATTCGCTCTGCTTTTTATGATTCAGACTAATTTTTTTATTTTAATGCACTTGGTGACTGTTCTTAAAATCATATTTATAATTAATTAAATATTGGGTGTTTTAAATATTTTCAATAGCTTTGAGAATTTCGTTTTCTGAAATTGTATTTCCATAAATTTCCATTAAAACTTAATTCCGTAATCCGGAAATAGAATGGGAGGGAAATGTCAATTTCCACATGCTATGCAACCCTGACTAACAGCAATTGTTAATATCTGAACGTTTTTGTTGCTCATGACGTCGCAACTAAAAAGACATGCCTTTTGGCGCACCCCCTGCGGAGTAAGGTAGAAATGTACACGCGATGGCTTAGTACATGGGGCAGGACTGGCCGAGACGAAAATTTAATAAAAACTGTCCAAATATAATTTATTTTAGCAATCAAAACTATCACTGCTGAAATATTTTACTTTTTAATTTTTTGATTTACTTTTGTCCTTCTAGAAAAGACTATTAAAGAAGTCAGCAATATAATAATCTGTTGAACATGGATTATCAATAAATTTGACGGGCTGAACACGTACTTGAAATTATATTTCATGACCCGGATTGCGAGTTTGATAAATGCGACCCGTGTCTATTGCTCATGCATCCAAGTGGGAGAAATGATGTCATAGCCCCTGTTCTTGAAATGTATAAATGTCTTTTTGTAGAAAAACTGGAATAGTGTGCAAAGAAATTCATACTGGAAGAATGTGATGAAACTTCAAAATTCTACATTTACAATTGTGAATTAGTACGAATATTATTTCTGGTGTTCAAGATTAGGAAGCGATTTTTTTACAGAATATCAATTAAATTGCAATCAAAATGATAATAATTATATTTATTTCAATATTAAATGCACAAAAATTCCCAGTATCAATAATCAATTTTATCTGTTTCTACATGCCTAAACTACATGGTGCTAATAGGTTAGTGCAATAATTTCCTATACAGAAAATATATATTCCGATCAATGTTATCGATAGTGTAGCGTTATTGGTCTGTGATCAAGGGACATAATTTCACATCGTCAGATGAGATATTTTACATATAAGTGTTGTAGCACAAAAATTGATTCAATTCAATTCAATTCAATAGTGACTTGAATTGAAAAACGTATAGATAGACCAAGTACTACAAAATACCCTGTTCATGAAGTTACAATGAAATAGAACTCAAATTTCACATACACATTAATTGAAAAAACACTTGTTACATTTACAAATATTATAATAGAATTCAATTTTTTATTGAAGCCTTTGTTAATAATGGGTGCATATAATGTTTATTTTAATAAAATGATGTTCGTTTATGGAAAACAGTTTAGCAAATTTCAGGAAAAAGACTAAAAAATGCACTAAAATTCAAATCTCTGCAAAGATAGTGACTGTATATTTGATTAAAAAGTACTTTAAATAAATAGTAATATCAAAGCATTGCTCTAAGAGAAAACTAATGCTCTTAATTTCAGAAATCTCACCTTTTAAATAAGTCTAATGCTTTTATTTAGTATAGATGCATAAAAATATTGAAGACGTGAAGATGCAAAAAATTTGTCCAAAATATTCGTAGCTATTTCTAACATTAAGGACAGCATTGGATCATGGGATTATTGCTGATGAGATCGTAACACAAATGCTTTCATCACCGGGTGTGTTCAAATGCTACATTGATTAAAATTGGCAATTAATGTTGATTAGTTTTCTAGGATTATTGATATTCGACACAAAAATCAAGCAAGTTATTTATATATATATAAAACTTTTACTTTACTTCGAGATGTTTGATAACATGGATGCTTAACATAAAATATAGAAGAACAAACTCAACTGAAATTGATTTCGCTATTCATCAGTTATTGTGGACTGTTGATTGAATGAAATTTGTAAATAAACATGTTCATTGATTTTTTATTCCCTCTTGTTGTTTATTTGAAAAATATTTCGCTTTGAAAATCTAACTACTATATAATTGTTCATTACTTTATGTAACTTACTTTTTCTACTATATCAAATTCATTTCTTCATTATTGCTCAAGTAATTAAATTCCAATCACCTATAACCTTATACTTATAGTAGCATTTGCCAAAATAATTAATGGCTGACTCACAAAATATCTCCCAATTTTGCTTATTATATACATTTGTAGTTAGTTGCAAGTTATTATTTCAAGTACTACTATGGAACTGGCAAAACAGCTCAAGAATTTTTCACTAAAAATTGTGCAATATTTACAAGGTCAAATTTATTAGAAACTATTTCAATAATACACGATGCATTCATAATGTTTACTGCATCTTAGGTTTTATTCAAAAACTTGAAATTTGATGTCGCAGCTAAATTCTTATGTTGCAAGTTGATAAAATTTGTAACCTTCACTAGCTGTATTTTTCAATTATTTTTGTATGAAGTTAGTATCATTGAATTCCACTTTTGTACAGGTCATGTTGTAAATTAAGTGGTTTTTCACAATTTTACAGTGCAAACCATTTTTGTGCTTCCAACTATTTAAAAGGAAAGAAGCAAATGCTTAGCAAATTTATTTAAAAAATATTTTTTGTCTCATAAAATACTATTCTTACATTGCTAGATTTGATCTTATGCCATTGGCTCTAATGCCAAATATATGTAGGTTGGAGGTAGCACAGGTTTATAACCTTATAATAACAGAAAATTTTGATTCTATTAAAAGAAAATTGCAACCTTTTTGACATAATGTCCTACTCTGTAACTGGTTAACTTTAAATCTGTCAATTCAGTTTAAATCGAAGTCAAAATTTTAAATATGAATGGTTACATTAATAAATTTAATAAAAGTGTGAAAATAGAAAAATCTATCACAGAGAAACATTTTTAATTGAGCATTTTAGATTTACAAATACGAAATTTGTGTCATTATGAGTCAAAACTTTCCCATGTCAGTGAAGACTAGCATATGATGCCCTGCTTCATTCCATTATCTACGCAAGTATGCTGTCAGCAAAACCTTGTACGCAACATTCTTAATTCTAATAAAAACATTTCAAATCGGGTCATTATTTTTTGAAATTTTATGGGATCAAACTGTATTCGGGTCATGTGGAACACTATTTCATACTTTGTGACACGGTTGCAAATCCAAAAAATAGGAACTAAATTTATACGGATTCAGTAACATGTACACGTTCTTTTGTTTAATTGATTAAAAAATAATGTAGTTTTCTGACATTATACAGCATGTATAGATATGACGTTGTCATATGAATTAACATAAATATGAAATTAAGAAATATTATTAAAAAATACTTAACTGGATATGATTTCCGTTTTCATCATTTTGTGTACATTGTAGAATAAATTATATTTTAAAATATACATGTTTATTGATTCTTTATGCTTGTCGTGATTCGGGCATCTTCTAATGCAATCGGCAGATGAAATATTCAGTGCTGTTTGTTAATTTATTTTTTATGCAATAGTAGGATTTTATACAGATGTTTTTTTTACACTCTCGTTCAAAATTGCTTTAGCAACTGATATATATATAGATATATATATATATATATATATATATTCTTTTGTTAAATTGCACTAACTGTTATTTTTTTATTTTAAATTAGGAATGAATATTTGTTGTTTAGGACATAAAGCTTTTGTTATTTTCAAATGTAGTAAAGATTTTGTAGTCACAATTTATGTACCAGAAGACAATCCACGCTCACACATTTATTGTAGGAGGTATAGTTTTATAGTAAAACTACATATAACCAGATACAGTAATATACATTTGCAGCTTGTTTGACAACAATGAAAGATCAATACATTTATGTAATAAAGAGTAGTGAACTGTGGCAAATACAATTCCAACACTTCCAATCTGTTGTTTTAAAAGTTTCAATTTTCAAAGTTAAGTTGGCCGCAAAACATACCATCAGCAACATAGCATGACAACAGACAGCAGGATATTGGGGAGAACCGGTGACACTACCAGGATAAGTGATATCCTTGATGATATAAATAATATTTTTGCATTAGGTAACAAGCATACAAGATTTCACTATGTTAAGAAATGGAAATATATAAAGTTTGAAAAAATTTACACTTTCCATTTTTACTGGTTCCTGTTATTAATTTGATTCCATATTGAAACAGGGTTTCCCTAAGCTTTTTAGTGTCAAGTATAAACAACTAGCTGATGTATTTTTCAAGTGCAAAAATTATGAAGGGGAGTTTCATGGTTCCAAAGTTTGCAAAGTGATTATGTTTTTCTTACTAAGTAATAATATTTTGTTATTTAAATTTCTACTGCTGCAATTAAGTTTTATAAACCTGCTGAAAGCATACTTTGTGAAAGCTTTATCATTGTGTTAAAAAGATTGCAGACACTGAAATTGCATGGACCAATCAAGCCAATCCAAACTGGTATCAAATATTTTAAAAAGGTATTCAAGCCAACCCTAGCTTTGCTATTAAACCTTTCATCTCTAGTCATAGTACAAAATCGTGTAGCTATATCGTAGTAGATACATTGCCCCACTGAGTAAATTTGACACGTTATTTGGCCAAGTTTTGATTTTTTACCATAGGCGTACAAAGTGGCACAAATTCGGAGGAGTTAATCCAAATTTAGAATATTCGAGTGAAACAGTAAAAATTTGATTGCACAAAAAAGTCAAAATACATTAATTCAAACTTTTTTTCTATTGAAAAGTTTTGCTACTGTTTATTAATCACTTTCAGCATTAGTTTTTATAGTTGGGCTTTACTTCCGAAAAAATCCTAATTGCTCATTCAAAAAATTAAAAACCTGTAAAGTAAATGGATAGTCTTTCTTAGTTATGCTAACATGTCAAAAAGTGGTTCCTTATTTCAAAATGCTTGAATTGGACAGAGCTCTTTATTGTTGATAAATTGTCTTGGTGCATATAGGTTGTCAAGCTTAGGTAAGTTACTGGCTACAAAAGTTAATCAAAATTCCTGCACTATATATATATATATATATAATATTACAAATTTTATTTTTTTCAACTCTTTAAGACTATTCCTTCACAATAAGAGATGCCGTTGCTGGAGAAATACTTTATTCCAAATTTGCTATTTATAATTGCTAAAACTCAAAGCCGTGGCTAGGGGAGGAACATGTTGGGCCACTGGGCCCCATTCCTCTTGGCATCCTGGATAAAAAACTCCATAGTATTAATTCTAATATTCTATAACGAAGTTAGAGTGAATATATTTTGGTTAAATATATAAAATACTAATGCCAATCTATTTAAAAATTCAATGAAAAAGTCTGAAAGTATTTCATATGAGTAAACCTATGATTAATTTATTGAACTTTGCGGGGCCATCGCCCCCATAAGCTTCAAATGCAAACCACGGAACTGCTAAAACTAAATGCTATTAACAGCAATCTAGTGTGATTAAACTGTTATTAAACAACGTCGAAACAATATGTAAGCGATGAGTAAGTTACATTTTTTCAATTTATTTATATACAAAAGCAATTTAAAACCAGCTTTTCCTGTGCTTTTCTTACTATTCACTTTTTCAAAAAAGTCTAAAAAGGACACTAAAATTTAATTGTAGCAATAAAAAGATTACATTATTTGTAATAGTAGCAAAATAATAGGATAAGATATATACTAAATAAACACTTGGTAATTAGAATTGGCATAATTTACATGTAAATCTAAAAATAGAGTTTTGGCAAGTTTTTTCTTCTTTTTTCAAATTAACTATTACTTCACATTCTATGCTAGTGACATTACAAAGAACTGTTTCGAAATTATTATCAACATAGTAATGGGAAAAATTCAGAAATTAAAAAGGTAATATTGGACTTTGACTTGGTTTTTCTAAATACTGATAATGAACATAAATTAATAATGTGGAATTCTTAATGTTGATAGTGTAAATGAAAATGCGTTTGACAGCTTTACTGATCGTGATATAATTTCTTATGAGTTTGAAAAATGTGCATTGCCTAAGAGAGCATGTCAATCTAAATTTACACCTAACCTCATTTTATAATATTTAGAGCACCATGCCCTCTCCATAAGTTAGGAAAACTCTACAGCTAAGATGAAACTTGACACTGCAAAATACACTTTTCTAGCATATATCAAATTAGACTACAAACAAATTATTTCCCATTGGTTTTGTATATATATATATATATGAGCTGAGAAGACAAGAAATATTTTATTGTTGAAATCGAATTAGAAATTCAACATTGTGTACTACTGCCGTAGATAGAAAATATTATTTTTAGTGCGTAAAATATAATTTAATGGAGAGCATGAGTATTCTTAACGGTTGGTGTATTTACATGAATAAATTTCTACCAATATGTACATATTGTTCTCTGACAAGACGTATGGTATGCGTAATAGTAGATGCTTCGTTTTATGACTTGAAAGGAATTCAAATCCTTTTCAGGTCTGTTGTATTGAATTCCATAACGAGGTGTATTTGGCCTGGGTGTATTATATAGATGCAAAAATTTGTTTTGTGTTTTCCATAGAACTACAGACATAATGATAAAAAAATTTGTTATAAATCGATTTTTAAAACCTGATAAATGCTAAGAATCTATAAATAAAAACTTTTGAATATTACAAAAACACATGTTTTCACACACACATAAATGCATATTACACTGAATTCTTCTTTTAATTGCTTTTAATACACCAGGATATTTCAATAGTGCTCAAGAGAGTAGCAAGGATTTTTGCTTAGGAAGGGGCGGAATGTTGTAATTTATATAAACGAAAGTTTCAAAAATAAGAAAATATTTATTTCAATAATGAAAATATATAAGTAAAACATAATTCAATATAGTCCCCACCATTAGCTGCAGAAGAGCCTAGTCATTCTTCAATAAATTTTCAGTCAGATTCCTGTGCCTTTTCCATCAGTTCATTTCGACTGTGTTGATTTAAGAGTTTCTAAAATGGTTTCAATTGCACTGTTGTCAATTTTGTGATTGTGAACAATCGCTTCGTATGTCATATGGAGTTTTCAGTAATCATTGACTTTGTTTTTTCGATATTAGTATCAGTGGATGCTGCGATTGGTCTGCCATGTGGGTTGATCAGGTATACGTTTGCAGGTCCCCGTCAAGCGAACCCCAGAACTAGTAAACAGTCATTATAAGTTGTCGTGGCCTGGCATGTATGGTTCATAGCACACTACTATGTATATTTGTATCATTTAGTTCACAATCAAAACATTTTACATAAAGTTGTGTTATACTTGTTACGCTACTAGCTTTGTGACAGAGATAGAGTTTCTAAAACCAAATGTACTTCAATTAGATTCTTCAAATATCGCAGATGAATGGAATAGATGGTATCAAGACTTTAATCTTTTTCTGCAAGCAAACAAACTCGATTCAATACCGAATTCAGTAAAAGTTGGTCTTCTTTTAAGGACGATAGGTCCTCTATGCAATGATATCTATGAAAACTTTGCATGGACGCCAACCGAGGGTAAGATTATGTTCCAAACTGTAATAGACAAATTCGAGGCTTACTTCATCCGCCAAAAAATGAGACATTTGAAAGATTCAAATTCTTTTCTTTTCGGAAAAGCTCAGAGAATACAGATGCTTTTGTTAATAAGTTAAGGACATTTGCCCGCTATTCACTGATTCACTCATTCGCGATCAGTTAATTTTAACAATTACTGAAACCAATCTCCAACAAAAACTGCTTCGTGAAATTAACTTAGCTCTTCAAAGAGCCATAGATATATGCAAATGTCCTGAAGAAACACTTCTTCAAATGTCCTCCATTACACCAGAAATAAATTGTAATGAACCTCCATTTAAAATGAAAGAGGAAGAAGTTGATGCTCTACGACAACAAAGATACATCAGCAGAAATCAGAGGAAAATCTATTCGGAGAGAATTGAGCGTGAAAAATATGGTAAAACTCATCACAGGAATAACTGCCCAGCTTTTGGACTCACATGCAATAAATGTGGTACAAAATCATTTCGCATTAGTATGCAAAAGTACAGGAGAAAGGAGACTAAATCCACAATACATAAACGATGTTGATGATCAATCAGAGGAAAGTGGAAGTTATTATGACTGCGACGTAGTAAATACTCTAGAATCAAAACCCTGTAAAAACAATTCCCAAAATCAATCAAAATGATTGCAACAATAAATGGTAAGAAAATACACATGAAAGTTGATTCCGGAGCACAATGTAATGTGCTATCATACTGTGATTTTAAGGAATTGCACTTAGCAAGAAGTCTAATCAGACCAACAAGTTACCGATTGACAGCATATAGTGGAAGTCAGGTCCCTGTCATTTTCCATACCTTGTGTGATTCGTGGTTCTACAGAAAACTTCACTCCAATTATTGGTCTACCAACTTGTTTAGCCTATAATCTGCTATAATTAAACTATATAGATGTGACGCTAATAAACACTGTTTAAAAAATATTTTCCGATGGGGTCCGGAGGGAAACCAAACTTTAATCTTTAGACCCATCAAGACCAGAAACGTTAACTCAGATTTACGAAAAATTCAATGACGTTTTTACAGGATTAGGTGAGTATGGCAAAGAATATAGAATCAAAATTAGAGACCATGAAGAGTCGAAAATTCATGCCCCAAGAAGGGTTCCACTGACATTATTGGATAAACTGAAGAATAAGCTTGATCTATTGGTAAGAAACGATGTGATTAAACCTTCAAATAGTGCAGCTCAATGGGTTAGGAGCCCTGTAATAGCCGAAAAATGAAATGGCGGCTTAAGATTGACTCTGGACGCAAAGGAACTGAATGCCGCAGTTATTCGCGAAACCCATAACTCTCCATCAAATGCAGCTTTGCGAGTATTTTTCAATGGTAAGTGTGTTTTCAGCGTCATCGATCTTTCAGACGCATTTTGGCATATTAAGCTCAGTAAAGAGTCATCCCCTCTCTGCAACTTTAATACTCCGTTTGGAAGGTACCAGTGGAAAAGGCTACCCAATGGTCTTGCATCAGCTTCCGACAAGGTACAAAAATAGGAGATGAGGTATTTTGAGACCTACCAAATGTAATTGTCATTCATGATGCTATATGTGTCGCGAATAATGATGAATCAAGTCACACAAAATAAAATTCAACTTAAAGAAATTTCAATATAAAAAAGAAAAAGTAAAATACATGAGTTTTATAATAGATAAAAATGGATTAGAAGTTGATGAAGAAAAATCCGAAGCCATCAAAAACCTTCCTTTGCCACAATAAAAAAAAGCAATGGTTTCTAGGAATGACAAATTTTCAAAATTATTGGATATAACACATCCATTGAGAGACCTTACAAAAGCAGAGCGCGGCAAGATGAGCACACACTAGCTCTTGAAAAATAAAATCTACTTTTGATAAAGATTGCCCTTCAACAGTTCTACAAGTGGATTCTTCTCAATACGCAATATTCAATATGCAAATTTCGTAAACTTTCCATTGCAATAGTTCAAGATGGTGTCTTTATTGAACCACAAATTCTCAAGTTAGTACTGAATAGTGAATTCACAAATCTTATGAATGATTGTGAGAAGAAAGCTTGGGAATTCTTTTGTAACTTTGCGAATAGTTTCCTTGGCCGGCACAGAAATCCAGACTACAGACAAATAATTGATGGACTTTTGAGGAACTACAAGTCCATGGGCTGCATCATGTCCTTGGAAGTCCACATTCTGTACTCACACTTAGAATTCTTCCAAGAATATCTATGCGATGTTAGTGATGAACATGGGGAACAACTCCACAAATTGTATTGCCGTGATGGAACAACGCTATAAGGGCAAGTGGACTGTGGCTATGATGGCTGATTACTGTAGGGCCTAATGAGAGAATCTTCAATGTTATACAAGAAGAAGCGAAGGAGTGAAAAACACTTTTAATAAAAATAATTTTTAATATCTCATGTTGTAAAATACATTTAATACATTTATTCTTTGATATCTTTTATTAAAAAACATGTTTAATTAATTTTTTAATATCTTACGAAATTGGCTAAGGTTACATTTTCTGTTTAACTCTTAACAGGAATAAAGTATGACTTTACTCCAAAACTGCGACTAACCAACAAAAACGAATATCAGATCAGCGTATCNTTACAAAAGCAGAGCGCGGCAAGATGAGCACACACTAGCTCTTGAAAAATAAAATCTACTTTTGATAAAGATTGCCCTTCAACAGTTCTACAAGTGGATTCTTCTCAATACGCAATATTCAATATGCAAATTTCGTAAACTTTCCATTGCAATAGTTCAAGATGGTGTCTTTATTGAACCACAAATTCTCAAGTTAGTACTGAATAGTGAATTCACAAATCTTATGAATGATTGTGAGAAGAAAGCTTGGGAATTCTTTTGTAACTTTGCGAATAGTTTCCTTGGCCGGCACAGAAATCCAGACTACAGACAAATAATTGATGGACTTTTGAGGAACTACAAGTCCATGGGCTGCATCATGTCCTTGGAAGTCCACATTCTGTACTCACACTTAGAATTCTTCCAAGAATATCTATGCGATGTTAGTGATGAACATGGGGAACAACTCCACAAATTGTATTGCCGTGATGGAACAACGCTATAAGGGCAAGTGGACTGTGGCTATGATGGCTGATTACTGTAGGGCCTAATGAGAGAATCTTCAATGTTATACAAGAAGAAGCGAAGGAGTGAAAAACACTTTTAATAAAAATAATTTTTAATATCTCATGTTGTAAAATACATTTAATACATTTATTCTTTGATATCTTTTATTAAAAAACATGTTTAATTAATTTTTTAATATCTTACAAAATTGGCTAAGGTTACATTTTCTGTTTAACTCTTAACAGGAATAAAGTATGACTTTACTCCAAAACTGCGACTAGCCAACAAAAACGAATATCAGATCAGCGTATCAAAGTTGACTATAATTTGCTGAAACGGTTATGAAATTATGAATTTTACTGTTGTAATGAAATATTGATAACGTGTTTGTCATTGATAATTTCTTTGCCTGCTTACTTGCGGTATGCAGCATTTTCAATGCTGTCTAATGCAGTTTTGTCTGTTCCTTTGTCATAGCAGAAAAATGAATATTTTTAAAATATTTAAGCAGTAATATGCAAATATGAAGTCTACTAAAAACTTTCTAAACTTCTCCTAGACGTCTTCTAAGCGTCTTATAGACGTCTTCTAAACCATTTCTAAACGTCTTAAAGACGTCTTCTACACCTGACATAGGCCTGTTATGAGACGTCTTCTAAACGTTTTATAGTTTATTGGGTCATACATTTTTAGCCTTTACTGATTTTTGTTTAATCCAAAATTATTTAAATGCACAATCCTCGATTTGCACAAACACTTCAGTGCAATTGGAATTTACGAAATTACGGGGATTTTGCAAATATCATGCAAAATGCGATTGATTCCAACATGTCTGCAATTCAATCGCTTTCTATTGTATTCTATCAAAATTTAAGTGCACATAATTTTTTTTCAGTTTACATAAGCATAAATAAATATTACAAACTATATTTACAAAACAAATTGAACCTTTCATCAGTTTACTATGGCAAGATTAAGTGATCTATATTTATATGTCATTTGAAACTATTAAAAAAGCAATAAGATTTTGCAAAAAATCAAATTTTTGACTAAATTATAAATATTTAAAAATGGTAACGCTAAAACTTATTTATGAATTGGCTTAGTAAAAATTATATTTTAAGATTGTATTAAATTTTAAATGTTTGAGAATGTGTTGCATAAATTTAGCACACTCGAGCGTGTGTAAATGTAAATGTTTGTTGGATTGTAATTGTGATATCTTAATGATTTTATTTTTTTGGTTTGATAGTCAGTATATCAATGTTTTCTAAGAAAAAATTTGTTTAGACAGTAAATTGATTATTATATTTCAGATATAGTTAAAAATTCATACTAAATCTTCATATATTTCGAGTGATTTACAGATTTTCTTTATAGTGCAACAAAAAAGAACCCAATGATTTCCTTATAAGTTACATTGCGTAACTTTAAAGTGAATATCTGTTGTAGGCAGTGTTGACCATTTAAATAAATCGTTTTAAACGGTTTTAAACGTTGTTTAATTCAGCGGTTTGTATAAATACAGTAGTCAATTCAACGATTTCGGTTAAATTTCGTTTATTTGACAGGCTTTACTTAAACGGCTGGTTGAGGGGTATCTAAAATGTAGTATACAAGCGGTAAATAGCATATTGCTTTTAATCAATTTTTATATGATGAACAATTTGAGAAAAAAGCAAGATCTTATCGAAAGTTATGTAAATCGGAATAAATCAGATATTAATTGACTAGGCTTATGTTCCAAAACAGGCGGATACTCCTACTGTAGTAATTCAAGGCAATCTCTTAGATGTTCAGTTGTTGTAGATATATCAAGCGAGCACAAATGCTGGTGTGCAATGTCGTATAGAGAACTGGCCTCAACTGAAAATTATCTAGAAGAAATTTTATAGCAAAAAATGGCTTTTGAATTATTTGCTGGAAGTACTCAACTTCCGCAGCTCAGAATAGTTGCACGATACTTGCTCAAAATTTTAGCCTTCCTATCTAACTGCTATAAGTCATTGCCTACAGGCCTCATTCTTTTCTAGTAGAAACAGGATTTCAATGGATACTATCTGAAAAAAACGTATTGTGTTGGAACCTAAGCAGACGATATATCAATTGATTTGAATATACATACTTTTTTGCATAAGTCTAGTTTGAATGCAGTTTGTTCATTCAAATTAGTTTAAGCTATCGTTTAATGATAATTTCATAGTTTACTTGAATTAAGCAGTTTAAATATCACTTAAATGGCCAACATTGGTTGTAGGAATCGGATTTTTTCTTTAAAGACAATTTATACTACCTTAAAGAAAATCATTGTTTCAAGTACTTTAAAGTGTAAACAAGTTTAATCAAGTAAAACATATGAACTTTAAAGTTTTAGTTTTATTCACTTCCATGGGACCAGGCCAGATCCCCATTCTATGCGATGGGAGCCAGGAATACCCATGAAAAGGATTGGTCTAGCAGAACCCTACTTCATGTGAAGTGCCTTCATGTTCACTACTGTACTATGCTTCCCTTTGGTCATGAATACCAACCAAAATATCCTTTTCTTAGACTTCATTATTTGAACAAAATTACTACGATAACAGTAATTTAAATGTTTAGCCAATCAGAATTTTGATGAATATTGTAGCCTAATGCCAGTCAGTAGTGGGGTGTATGTGCACCCCGAACCAAAATTTCTCTCAAGAGGGTAGATAAAATGATTTCAATTTAAAAACATTCAATAATTTGAAAGAGCAACTAATAAACCTAGCCATTCATTCTTGTTGCTGCAATATCCTTGTAAGCATATTGTACTAAGTTTTGCCTAGAGCAAAATTGCGAACTAAGAAGTCAAAATCAGTTAAATGTAGAATTTGTCGGGGGTACTCTGGTGTAGTTGTAGATTTTCCAAAATTTTTTATTACAGAAAAAATGGTGAAAATGCAAATTTTAAGCTGTCTATAAATGTCAAATGGCAAACTTGTAAAATATTTTTAGAATTAAACATTTATAAGTCAACAGGTCCTGATATTCATGGCATTACCATTCCCACCTGGATTTTCAGAAAATACTGTTATGAACTGGCATTTCCCATATCTGTCTTATTAAATCATTCATTTTCAACGTATGAAGCCTCCCCCTTTACATGCGCTAATGTGACCTGTTTGGAGAAAAGGAAGCCGGTTAAAAACCAAAGAAAAGATCTTCCACCAATTTCAATAATACACCCTGTTGAGAAAATAGCACAAGAGGTTTTATTGGAAAAGGAACTTATTGAAAAAATGTAAAGCAGTCTAGGTCCCAAACAGTATGGAGTTATCCCGCGTTGTTTCACCCTATACGAACTCCTTGATGTGACCCATATTTGGATAATTCAGTTGAAAAGTGCTGGGCAATACATACGAATATTTTTAATTGACTTCAGAAAGGCTTTTTTATTTAGTTAGCCATCTAATATTAATTAACAGACTGAGAGAAATCAACGTTAGCAACTATACATGCAACTGGATTATAAGCTTCTCATCTGGTCGTCAGCAAAGAGTTCGTTTACCTTGGGAACACTTTCATTGTGGAATGCGTTGTATGCAAGAGTACTTCAAGGAACCAAACTTGGACCTTGGCTGTTTATGCTTTTTGTTAACTCTAATGAGATTTTGGCGTAACAGAGTTAAATTTATGAACGATCTGCAAGTCTGGGAAGTTTGCTCGCGTGATACTCCTTCAGAATTTGAATTTTTAGTTCACAAAGTGGAAAACTGGGCCAGCAAATCGCTTATGCAACTTAATCTAATAAATCAAAAAAATTACTATTTGTCCTTTGCATAACTTTAACTTACCATCTGAAGTTCAAATAACAGATGATAGTATTCAGCGAATTCAATCAGCTAAACTCCTTGGATTAGTAGTTCAAGACAATCTCACATGGGAAGAAAATATTATACACATGGTTAATAAAGTCGCCAAAATTGCATTTCCTCCGAATTCTTAAAAGATTTGGTATTCCATCATCACATCTAATCAAAATCTACACATCATTAATACGCCCTATTCTAGAGTACTGTTCACCCGTTTGGAGCAACGCAATAACTTATCAGCAAGTGTCAATTTCTTAGTGATCGACGAAATTCATGCAGTAGTAAGCTTTAGCAAAAAATCCAGAACAAAGAAAATTACCCACTGAGTCATTCTGTGCTAAACATACGTGATTTAGATTATAGTTTAAGTAACATTCGTGATTACTTCTTCCCCCATCGAACTCCCAGAATGGAGAAAAGTTTTGTCTACAATCAAATAGCAGAAATGGATTTGGTTGCACATGGGAAATGAAAGATATACACACACACATGTGTATATATATAAGTTTGTTAATGATAATTTATATTTATTACCTTATATTTTTCAATCTTTTGGTTGCAATTAATGTGAAATAAATCTCTCTCTCTCTTTCTCTCTCTCAAAAACACTATTTCTATTGTTACTTCATTGAAATGAAATCTTTCAGCGCANTTGCATAACTTTAACTTACCATCTGAAGTTCAAATAACAGATGATAGTATTCAGCGAATTCAATCAGCTAAACTCCTTGGATTAGTAGTTCAAGACAATCTCACATGGGAAGAAAATATTATACACATGGTTAATAAAGTCGCCAAAATTGCATTTCCTCCGAATTCTTAAAAGATTTGGTATTCCATCATCACATCTAATCAAAATCTACACATCATTAATACGCCCTATTCTAGAGTACTGTTCACCCGTTTGGAGCAACGCAATAACTTATCAGCAAGTGTCAATTTCTTAGTGATCGACGAAATTCATGCAGTAGTAAGCTTTAGCAAAAAATCCAGAACAAAGAAAATTACCCACTGAGTCATTCTGTGCTAAACATACGTGATTTAGATTATAGTTTAAGTAACATTCGTGATTACTTCTTCCCCCATCGAACTCCCAGAATGGAGAAAAGTTTTGTCTACAATCAAATAGCAGAAATGGATTTGGTTGCACATGGGAAATGAAAGATATACACACACACATGTATATATATATAAGTTTGTTAATGATAATTTATATTTATTACCTTATATTTTTCAATCTTTTGGTTGCAATTAATGTGAAATAAATCTCTCTCTCTCTTTCTCTCTCTCAAAAACACTATTTCTATTGTTACTTCATTGAAATGAAATCTTTCAGCGCATATACTAAGAATCATGTTTATTATTTGCAGGGGCAATAATATATAGATAATTATACAGTAACACAAAACATCACCACTGGTATTGAAAACAAGAGCGTAAAGCTATATAGAGCATCCTCAGCATAATTTTCATTGACAAACAATAAGATGATGCAAAGATTCATACTGAAGACACTGACGAAATATTGAAGCAACTATTTTGCCACAGACTTAACAACGTCAAACACTTCTATGTGATTAATGAACACGTTATATTATTGGAGTTGCTTTATCAACATTTCAAACACTTTTGGATGTTGAAGAAAACATTCAAATTGCTTCTCAGCAAGCAAAAATGATTTTTATAATCAGTTTTGTTCAGTTTACGCACGTTTTTCTTCATAGTAATATGTTTATTATTGCCAAGCTTGCCGTTCTGTGTTGTGTAGAATATTTAAGTTTATTGTGTACACAATACAAAATGTTGTGTGGAATATAAGAGCTCAGCGTCATTAAGTTAGCAATTTTGCCTTTATCCAAAATAAATCTGATGCATATATTATGATTTTTATCTTCCAAGACTAAAAAACTCCGTATTCTTACTTCTGCAATGTTAATAAAGAATTAAACTCCCATTAGTTAGGTTATTAATATGAACGTGATCTTATAATGTGCTTGAAAAGTAGCAAGTTTAAAAGACATTTTCTGAATTTGTTATATAGATTTTTTTTTGATAAACTTAAAATTTTTTAGACATGTCTGAATTCGAAAAGAAACATTTAAGAAATTTACAAAAAAAACAAATGTTGCAATATATATTTAGTTTCGACTGTTCTAAAGTTTTCAAAAATAGTACCCAACTACTTCTAATATAAGCCTTTATTATTAATAAATACTATGTTTCCCGAACTAATAAAGATATCGAAAATCCGCAAACACAAGATAAAGGATTCTCTCCTCTTTATTCACTGCTGTTGTAAAGCCGTCCGAGGTTGTGAACCATTGAAGCTCACCTCACCTTTGAAGAAGTCTTTTCTACTGTTGAACACACCATGCCTTAATGATCATTGGTAGTTTATCCAGTCATGCCCATATTTAGAATTGTTGAACAGATCTGTTTAAAGATTGGTTAAAAAACCATAAATAGACTTGAAAGTATTTTAGAAGATCTGTTATATTTTTGCCATAATTAATAAATTTCATTAACTAGCACTTTCTCTTGCTTTATACAAAAATGTATGAAATTTTCAAATGAATAATTAATTTTTTTAACTTCTGCTAGCAACGTAGAAAGATTACCGTTTGTTTTTTTAAAGGAGAAAGATCAAAATGGATAATTAATACTGAATGAATTTTTTTTTCAAAAAATTAAAAAACCTTTTGGTTGCGATGCCATTCGTACTAAAAAATTGGCATTATATAATACAATTTTTGCTTTTATTATCTGCTACTGAAACGAGTTTAGTAAGGAATCTTTTAAACACATCGATTAAATAATTATATTTTAGTTTTCGTTAAATGAATTCGTTAATATGGCTAACAACACTGTCAGCTTAGGTCAATTGCTGCTCTCCTGAGTTTTGGACCACTTTATCGTCTAAGCACTGGGTATAAGTTGAATTTGAAAGTTCTTAAAACACTCCACATTACTTTGAAAAACAATTAAGATTTTAACGTACTTCAAGCACAAATTCATTTCAGCACAAATTTTTATGAAAGCACGGGGTTACAGTAGGATGTTAAGGGATAATATCCTTTCAGTTGCTACTGGGAACCCATGGTTGAGATGTATTCCTAGATAAATTTCAATTTTTCAATAAGGTGTTATCATTGATAGAGATTATACATGTGAAGTGTTGATAGCATAAAATATAGACACAAGACAATCAAGAACCCACCCCCCTCCAATTTACGTAGGTGTACTTGAATCAATCTATTTTGACAGGATCACTTACAATACTAAGGCATTTGTTTTTACTATGTTGATTTCACTGTACAGATATGGTTGAACAAGAACTACTAAGCTTAGACTTTTTCTGAAGTTACCATAAAATAAAAAAATAAATATCAAATTTTCATATAATGATCAAAATTTATGGAAAAACTTATAGAAAGTTTTTAGAGAAAGTCAAAAATGAATTGAAATTAAATTACATTTCTCCGTGAAGATAACAAATGTACAATTTATTGAACACAACTTTCAACTAATGGTCATATCAAGAAAATTATTCCAAAAGAAAACAAGAATTTATATTTACATTATAATTTACATTGATGATAAATTCTAACATTTTTGCAAGATGATTATAGTTGGCAGGTATATCCAGCAAGATATTCCTCAATAAAGATAACGAGATGATTAACATAAAATATAGAATAAAAAACTCAACTGAAAGTGATTTCGCTTTTCATCGTGTATTGTGGAATATTGATTAAATGCAATTTGTAAATAAAATTTTCATTGATTTTTATTTCATCTTATTGTTTACTTAAAAAATAGCTCGTCTTGAAAATTTAGCAACTGCATAGTAGTTTAAAGCTTTATGAAATTTAAGTTTAATTTATCATATTTATCCTTCTAATTTAAATATATCTCTTCATCATTGTTCAAGTATTTTACAGTGCAATTAAGTATAACCTCATTAGAAACATTTAATGACTGACTCAGATAATACCTACCTGTTTTAGTTTATTACATGCATTTGTAGATAGTTCGCGAAGCAACCAGTCAAGTGATGTGGAATTAATAAAACTTCCCAAAAATTTTTCACTGATAAATTTTTCATTATATACAGGGTAAAAATTTTATAAACCACTTCGTTTGCTTAATATTAAAATTTCATTCATAACACTCGACTTTTCCAAACTTCTATTGTTTCTTAGGATTGATCCAGATTTAATGATTGTTTGAATCAGAGCTAAATAATTATCAGGGGGTTTTAATATTGAGCACTGCATATTTATGTTACATTTATGAAAAAAAAATAATTTCTTAAAAATAATATCCAACACCTAACACCGTAATATAACTTAAAAAGGGAGGGGGGCTGGGTCCCAATCAAATTTAACAAGGTGTAAGCCCTCGAGTATACTTCTGGTTTGTATGCTACATTGTACATTGATGTAATAATTGATGTCCACTCCAGTACCGCTTAGAAAAGCACTTATAGATGGAATTGTATTTTGTTGCAACATAGTTCTGCATTTTCTTAGTTTTTAAAGTCAAACTGTTGATAAACAAGAGCATTTTTACATGTAAAATTGTAAGAGATCATATAAAATTAGAGCATTTATAACCTTCAGTTGTTTAAACTTAAATTATTGCTAACGCTATGACTATTTTTAACATTAATATTGAATTGCGTTTTTGAGAGAGAGGGAAATTTATTTATCACTAGCAACCTAGCAAGTGGTTTGAATAATAGTGATACAAATACAAAACAAATCACCAAATACAACTAACTGCTAACAGTTACTAAGCACTACTAATAGTTATGACACATCTTACTGATCTGAGAAGATTTTTCAAATCTTGATGTATGGCATGGCAATATTCTATCCCGGATATCCCGTAAATGATACTCCAGTGACCAATGACTTGGGATTAATTGATGGAGACAATAATCCCCTTTCAGTATATTTGCAAACAATGTGTCGCACTGAGACCTCTGCGTGCCTCTAGCGTTGAACATTTGAAGAAAGCCAGTGACTCGTGATACTGCAAGAATGGCTCGATTATTAGGGGTGGATATTCTCGATTTTCCAGCTTTGAAAGTTCGTTAATCCATAGTGCCAGACTGGGGCACAGTATTCAAGAACAGAACGTGTAGTTGCAAAATACACGGTGATAAGATGATTACCTGGTAACCCGCTGCGCTTTATGGATTTTAAGAAGAAAAGTCTCTTGGTAGCTTTCTTAACTATATCCTGGACA
>CABFPE010000001.1:2385789-2401548 GCA_900660155.1 Hofstenia miamia
TTTATTTATCACTAGCAACCTAGCAAGTGGTTTGAATAATAGTGATACAAATACAAAACAAATCACCAAATACAACTAACTGCTAACAGNAAAATGAATGTTGATGAGTTTATTCAATGTTTGCTGCTGGAGATGCTTTCAGCAAAATTTTGGTGTCTTGAAGTGACTTGGTATAAGACAAAAAAGCATTGTTTTAGGCTCCTAAAACGTTTTAAAACACAATTCTTCCAACACTGTTGTTGGTAGGTTCGGAGGCAGCATGTGGCAAAAATAGCGCTTTTTCAAACAAATTAAAAAAGACATTAACATGTATATTTTATCTAGCACAGTCACAATATGATACCTTCAATATTAGCAGTCGATGTTACTGTATAATGCCCCACTAAAGCAATGTCACCTCGTCACGGTGTGACTAAAAATTCGATCGGAATTATTTCGATTTTTAGTTCTTAATTGATTCAAAATTTCGATCGATATAAAACGTCGCATATTAATATTAAGATAGCAATCAGAATCGAATTTTGTACCCCATCGCATGACAAAAAATGAATTTTGAAATTTGAATCCTTTTCAAACTTTGATTTAAATATTTGAATATCCTTTTTTTGAAAGTTTGATTCGAAATTTGAAAGTATGAAGTGATGTCATTATATCTTTCACAAATGCCATTTAAAATTTGGGTCAATACATTCAGATTACTTATTAAAAAATGAATAAATTACTTCTACGTTTTTAAAAGAAATGTGCTTTGTTTACTACAAAGAAAATTAAATTGAATTTATTTAGAAGTTGCATTTTATTAACCCTTCCTTATCGCTCACAATGTTGGTGGCCATCACATAGAAAATTTCAGATCTTAAAAAATTTCCAGAAGACATTTTGCATTGCATGCAAAGCAAAACTTATTGTTAATGATACAATTTTATCTATAACACGGCAATTTCTTTAAAGTTTTGACAATATTCTCTTTGGGAAGACTACAATAACGGCATCTAATTATCTTAATTATGAAGTACAAATTATAAGTACAAAATTATCTTCAAATAAATTATTTATAGTTCTCAAATCAAAAAGATTTTTATTTATCAAATTATTCTGATAGGATATTGCATTTGGCGAATTACATGATCTTAATTAATTATTAATATATACATTCATTTACGTCATCGAATTCTTAAAAGAAAATTAAAGGAGTTCTTTGAAAATTTTGTAAGAACAAAACATTACAGAGATAATATGTGCACAATGTAGACAATTTAGATCTGTGAATAAATATATTAGTTTTTATATTATAACCTTATTTTTGGTAATTTTGGTTTTGTATGAATTAAGCCCTTTAATCACTCAAAGTCTGTGCTTCTGTACTACCAAGAGCTGGGCATTCATTTCCATTGCATTTTCTTCCTTGACATTCAAAGGATTGTGTTAAATTCACCCAAACTCCATCTACATCGCAATAAGCATCGTTTGGTGTTACAATCTTCTAAACAAAGAATTTTTTTTAATATAAACACTTAGTTTTCGAATTCTTTCATTACAAATACATTTCAAAATGAACGAAAGCAGTGTATATTTATAGATTTTAACAAAGTCTTCTTCTATCTTTAAAAAGAACCAGATTATCTCATTACGTTTGTGATCAAAGTATTAAGCCAATAACTAAATGTTCTCGTCATATTTTGTTAATCAAATAAAGATATAGCAATGTACTAAATACGCGAATGNCTGCGCTTTATGGATTTTAAGAAGAAAAGTCTCTTGGTAGCTTTCTTAACTATATCCTGGACAGAAGTCTTCCATTTTAGGTCGTACTAGAATCGGACACCAAGCAGTTTCGCTGAAGCAACTAGCGCAACCTTTTTCTCATCGATGAGCTCTTCATCAGGTAATTGTTGTTCCTGTAGAAAACAAATTAATAGCTCCTTTGTTTTCGCAACATTGAGCACGGCTTCATTATTGCTGCACCAAGATAGTACCATGTCGGTGATGTTGCAAAACCCGAGATTCCCTTTATTAAAATAGTGCCAAGCAGTTGTGTCATCTACAAACTTCATCCTTAGCAATTTTGAATTTATGGTTTTCGATCGATTTTTTTTAGAAATGATTTCATTCATAATTTCGATGTCGATTTTTTCAGAAATCTTTGTACATGGTTTCCATGCTTAAAACTTTGGGTGTATTATACACTGTTTAAAACCGTGTTTTAAACATGTTTTTAATGAGTATTTTTTAGAATGTTTTGGAATGTAATTTTTCGAACTCCTCCAATCGTACTTTTACAACTAACTTTCTCCCGGAAAAAAATTATAATTGGAGTTTTGCTTATCTGCATGAAAAGAAAAATGAATGTTGATGAGTTTATTCAATGTTTGCTGCTGGAGATGCTTTCAGCAAAATTTTGGTGTCTTGAAGTGACTTGGTATAAGACAAAAAAGCATTGTTTTAGGCTCCTAAAACGTTTTAAAACACAATTCTTCCAACACTGTTGTTGGTAGGTTCGGAGGCAGCATGTGGCAAAAATAGCGCTTTTTCAAACAAATTAAAAAAGACATTAACATGTATATTTTATCTAGCACAGTCACAATATGATACCTTCAATATTAGCAGTCGATGTTACTGTATAATGCCCCACTAAAGCAATGTCACCTCGTCACGGTGTGACTAAAAATTCGATCGGAATTATTTCGATTTTTAGTTCTTAATTGATTCAAAATTTCGATCGATATAAAACGTCGCATATTAATATTAAGATAGCAATCAGAATCGAATTTTGTACCCCATCGCATGACAAAAAATGAATTTTGAAATTTGAATCCTTTTCAAACTTTGATTTAAATATTTGAATATCCTTTTTTTTGAAAGTTTGATTCGAAATTTGAAAGTATGAAGTGATGTCATTATATCTTTCACAAATGCCATTTAAAATTTGGGTCAATACATTCAGATTACTTATTAAAAAATGAATAAATTACTTCTACGTTTTTAAAAGAAATGTGCTTTGTTTACTACAAAGAAAATTAAATTGAATTTATTTAGAAGTTGCATTTTATTAACCCTTCCTTATCGCTCACAATGTTGGTGGCCATCACATAGAAAATTTCAGATCTTAAAAAATTTCCAGAAGACATTTTGCATTGCATGCAAAGCAAAACTTATTGTTAATGATACAATTTTATCTATAACACGGCAATTTCTTTAAAGTTTTGACAATATTCTCTTTGGGAAGACTACAATAACGGCATCTAATTATCTTAATTATGAAGTACAAATTATAAGTACAAAATTATCTTCAAATAAATTATTTATAGTTCTCAAATCAAAAAGATTTTTATTTATCAAATTATTCTGATAGGATATTGCATTTGGCGAATTACATGATCTTAATTAATTATTAATATATACATTCATTTACGTCATCGAATTCTTAAAAGAAAATTAAAGGAGTTCTTTGAAAATTTTGTAAGAACAAAACATTACAGAGATAATATGTGCACAATGTAGACAATTTAGATCTGTGAATAAATATATTAGTTTTTATATTATAACCTTATTTTTGGTAATTTTGGTTATTTGTGAAGATATTTTCAATGGAAGTGGCGATTTAAAGGAGTCATTAACTGGTAAGTTGAACATACCTAGGCTCTTTCGAATTTCATTTGCTAATAGAAGGGGGGGGGCGTCATCGAAAACTGTGTGCAACCAGAAATATCCTTGGAAGTTTGTAATGATATGCATATCTTAGATTGGAGCAGCACTTCTGTACTTGTGTTTTTCACTACAAGAATGCACTAAATCCGACACACCTTGCAATTTGAATATTCGTAAACAACTGCTACAAGAATAATTAACTTGCAATTTATTTTATTCTTCTGCTTTGAAATTGGTGGACAACATGTATAATAAATGTGCATGGGAACTTAAATATGTTTCAAAAACTCAGAATTTTCAAAGAAAAATAGTAAATCTTTTCAACAGTTTCAGGCACAGAAATACGCTTTAATAACAATTTTCAACATTGCATTCAAGCATGATCCCTAATACACATGTACTGTACAGACTCACGATTTACAAATTTCCTAACAGGCTTGGGGAAAATTCTTTGTAAAAAAGGAAAAAAGGACGCGAGGTTAACATGGAGATCTTGATTTCTTTTGTTAGACAATGCAGAAATTTTCATTAATTCCAATAGACAGTTGAAGGAAATTTGTTGTGAATAACATAATTTTCAAAAAGGCGGTTGTCTTGTAGATGTCGCATTGTGAGAAAATATTCAATGACATTTAATTCCAATGAATTTTTCATGAAATAAACAATGAGTCAGGCAGGTAGTGTTTGATCCATGTCTCTGTAATTAGAGTACATTATTTTTTAACAAACAAAGCAATGGTTCCAATATTTATTAACAGATGCATAACATATGGATGTACATATTAGGATTTGTGATATCTAGATTCTAAGGTTTTAAGCTTAGGCGTATTTTAGCCATTAATTATGCCGTCACAATGACAACTGAAGTGAACAACTAATGCTTAAAAACTAATTCTTCAGTTTGTAACTTCAATATTCATTCAAGTGTAGCAAAAAAAATGAAACTTGTTTTAGTTTTTACACTTTTGCATAAGTTACTTTTCATGATGTAAATTTAACTACAGACGTCCTTAGTTTGTTTTTGTCCATTACAAATTTAAATATTTTTAATTTACAAAATAAGGCTAATCATTGTATAGAATAAATGAAATTATCAGGGTTTAAGAAAGATTTTTTATTTGCGAATACTATGTTATTTCATTGTAAAATTTTGAAAAGCATTTTTTAATATATTTTTAGAAAACTAACAAAGCATTTTTAATGATTATATTTGAAATGTAATATATAAAGGAATGTGTGAAAATTTTTCGAATTGCATTCCACCTTTAGTTATGAAAATCTTTGTTAATATAAAAGCAAATTATTGAAAAGTTGTAAGAAAATTCAAAGCATTTAGTTATTAACCCCAAAGGAAAGATCAATAAACCGACGTCACTGCAATGAAATAGTTGCCACTATTCACAAACGTAATATAACTTTATCGAACTTGCTAAATGATTAATGAAGATTCTTACTATGAAATGTGCTCCTACTACAAAAGCATCATTTGTCGTTGGTGTCTTGTTGTAGCAAAATTTTCTTTTGACTAGGCTACAGTTTTGCAAACAATGAAATTCACTCCATTCTTCCCAAGTATTCTCGCCAGGACAACAACAAGACATTTTTTCTTCCAGACGGATATTATTGCATTCTAAGATTTTGAACATGATACAAAAAACAAGCATATATATATATATAGAAAAACATTCATAATGTGAACTAAATTGCTAAATAGCAAAGATTGAAATTATTTCGATTTAATGCGAAATTCATTTGTTCAATAAGAAAGTTTGAATACAGACTCCTTTCAAAAAGTCAAATGCCTAAAATAGGTTTTTTGCTTTGTTAAAGATCCCAAAGAGATTAGCGATGAAAAAAATGTTTCCTTAGCCAAAGTTTTCCTTGTGGATAGCTGCATATTAACCAAAAAAGTCCTACTAATTAAATAACAATAAAATAATATCATTAGGGTCATATTGAAAACCTACCATGTATCAAATCGTAGCAAGAGTTAAACAAACAGATTATATATTTAATATTTATTAGTTCTAAGAATCTCAAGGTGGTTTAGAGCCTAATGGTATCAATAAGAACTGAGACTAGCATTTTGAAGAAATGTAGTACTTGATTCATTAACTAAAATCATTCTATTTATAACTAATCCAAGCCTTCAAAGATGCAACACTCCCGCTTTACAAAGGAAAAAAAGCAATTTTTTAAACAATGATGATTTTAACTCAATGAGCTGATGCTAATTGTATTGTTAGTGTGTTCCCTAACAGGGCCTACTTCCTTAATTAGCGGGGCTGTCCTACATATAATTATTTGGTTCTAAATATATGACTATCGTACTCACAACCTGACCACAATAATGTAAAAATGTGTATTTTCAATCTGACAATAGAAGCAAATTCCCTAGATAAAAATTGTCTACATCAGTGGCGGCGGAATGATTTTTCGTTACGGGCAATGTACATTTATTACCTAACATACTAATTAAGAGGACTTTTACTGTTCAAGAGGGCTTTCTGAAAATTCAATTTTGGGGAGGGGGTAACTGCCCCCTATCCACGTGCATGCGCCGCCTCTCTTTTACACATATTACTATCTATAGGTATTTGATGGGAACTAAATGAAATGAAATATGCAATATAAAATTTATAATAGCATAATGATATTCACCTATGCTAAGGGGGTCTTAGGGTAGCCAAAGTCAAGGTAACTATAATATTTTTTACATAAACCAGGATTACATAAAAAGAGGTATATTCTAGCGCAATACAAAACTTTTTTAAAAAACAATTTAAAGTAACAAATTCAAAAAAGGAACAATTTAGCTTTATCAGCTACTAATTAATTGACACCTGACAATTTCACTACCTGCTGCTTAATGAATTAATTAGGGCCATGTTCTCTTGGTGTTAATCGATGATGAATCATTTATTAACCAAGAAGGTTTCTTTGTAAGCTTAGTAAGCTTATAGTTTTTAGTGCTTGAAGAGGTTTTATACAACGTTTCAGCAATTACTGCTTTACATATACATTTTTCTATGATATTTCATGCTAATGTGCATACATCGACAAAATATTAATAAATAGATGCACATGCTCTGGTAAAGTAAAGTTTTTTTCAAAATCACTAATAGAATTTGTATATGCGAGTTATGTCCTAACGTCTGTAATACATTTAAAAGTATAATTTTTCGAAGCTCGAGTTGGCTTTTAAAATATACTTATATTCTTTAAAATAATAATTAATATAATCTAATCATACTAAAGAATTTATTAATTTTTTTTGCAAAGTTGAAGTATATATTTTAATAATCTAGTAGCAACTTCATTTGCACCACATTGCAATTTTACATAATTAAAGAGATTTCAATACATTTCTTAAAATGCGATATAATTGCACACAAGGGCGCTCGCTGATTAATCCCACGAAATTTTATCACAACTGCTTAGTTACTGATGTGATACTCACATTTTTAAAAAATACTTTTAAGGGTATGGTAGTTGATTTAAGGTTACAGATTGGAGTTTTTGTTTCCCAAGAGTTCCTGTCGGGACAGCGGGACAGCAAACGTTATATCGGAACGTATGGGCAGCAGGTCTAAGTTCAGCTTTCGGCAGGTATTTGATAAATTCATTATAACTCTGAAATCAAACAATTGGAAAAATCATATACCTAACCTGTATCTACTTTCATAGAAAAGACTCATCTGAACATAGAAACTGGTAGTTGTTTCTACTACTCCGCACACGATCATTTAGCGTTCCACATAAAATCAAACTGATGATAAATCATAAAATAAATCTAAGATCTATCTTGTATCAAACATTTTTTGTTTGTTTCTACTTATGTCAAATTGTGCAAACAAATTTGCAAATAACCCGTTGTCATTGTTGAGATCCATGTGGGAAGTTCTTAATTTGCAATCCATGTCTTATATAGATTACAAAGGCATATTAACTTACACTAGTGCTCTAGTTCACAAATTCTCAAGCATGCTAATCATTTAAGATTACAGCTTTTTCTCCCTATTCGTGCAACCACGCTTTTTGAGAAGTTACCTGCTTCTGACTGCTACTCTATGCATTTGAGCTAATCATAGGAATGCACACTTAGCAAAGTGTGTATTCCAAGCTTATTATTACCATGCGTTCTTATTAAACTATCTACCTCAAGGGTGCACTACGGGGGGGGGGGCGCACGGGGACAACGTCTCCTTACTTATTTTTAAACTTTTAAGGGAGGCAATTCTTATATTGTTTTACATCGAACAATTTGATGCAGAATTGACATCACACTTGAATTAAACAATTAATTAACATCTTTTGCAAGTATTCTATTCCATGGTTGTCAGTTTTGAAGCACCAGTATCAAGTAATTGAAAGACTTGACATCTTGTCTATATTTAAAACTTTTGAATATGATTTTGACGATTGCAATAAATTTGTGTTTCTCAACACAAACTTCATTACATAATTCTAGCTTTACAGCATTGCACAGATTGAACAGCTTTGAATTTTCATATTTAACGTATATAGCCATGTTACTCTTGACTTGATATAAAATGTTATGTCACAATGCTTATCTAATATTGATGAAATAAAGATTTTTGCAACTAATGTGCTACTTAGGCATAAAATATATAAATAAAGTGCTAAACCTTTTTTTACATATCTGCATCAATAGCACTAAGTGAAATTATATTTAATTTAGCATGCTGTTTAATTGTCAAGGCTATTAATGGGAAGGTTGTCGCAGAATTGTGCATCTTGAGGGAATGAGGGGTAGCAAGACTAAATGGTATTTCAAAATCCATGGTCTTCACTTGCTTCAAACCGGCTAAGTTCTTAAGCTCAAATTTTGAAATGGCTGTGTATGGCATGTCAATACTATTTGTGTAAACAATTTAGAATTTTTTTTGCAAATTTTCAGAAATTTTAGGCCTTATTGAAAATAATTTTTTCCGCAAAGTGACGATGCAATTTTTTAAGTATCTTGAGCCCTCTGGTATTGAGGTGGATGCGTGGCTCTTTTGAATTCGATTAAGTTGAATTTTACTAGGAATGCTAAAATAAGTTATATAAAAATTTTTATTTTTCTATACATAATATGGATTGCGTTTTTAAAGTAATCAACTCTATAAGATTGCATTTTACATTGTTTTTTAATAAAATTTTTAGAGAAAAGTCCATTGTGTTGAGGCACGGTTTGATGAGGTTGAGAGAAATTTTCAAATACTACAATGTGTCTAAAAATAACTGTTAAATTCATTTTCATTTATTTAGAACTACTAAGGGCAATGGAGAACTCTAACTAACCCCTACATTACATGTATACAAACATGACTATGCCATGTTTATTTGATTCCTTAGCTTACACATCTATCAACTAGCATTAATGCAAGAAGGAAAACTCTAAAATTATGGTAACTTTTTAAGTGCAAACTTTGATAAGAAAGATGTTGTAAAAAAACCACAAAATTCCAGATTCAAATTTGATTTTACTGGTTAAAGCTTCTTGTGGATTTTCTCTCAAGTGTGAAATAATTCTTATGAGTGTCACCACTCACTAATGGGGGGAATGGGCCAATGAAAGACCAGTGTATTCAAAGTTGTAAGATCAAGGAGAAGAAAATCACACATCAAGCATCTGTGCCATGACATCAATTTTACCAAAAAAATTTAGGTGTGATGCATCAAGTTGTAGATGCTATGAGAGCATAGATTCTATCCACATTGGTCTTAGAATTTCTTTCATATTGATCAAATAACAACTCATTTGCTGTTATGTACCGGCAGCATAGCAGCCCGTAATGGAGGTTCAATTGGTGAGACAACATAAGTAGTTATTGCACTATCAATGTTTTCGGTGGTTTTATTAACCCTAATTCTCACAAACTTTTTTGTGTACTTTGGGTTCACAATGGGTAAAAATACCTAAGCTTTTTTTTGATATTGTAATGCTACTGTCATGAGGTTTGGCAAAAAGTTTAAAAAAATCCAAAAAACATTTTTATACAGACATTTTGCTAAGAGATATCTTATGTCAAAGTGATTATTATTTTTGGGCAAATTTTAATCTTTGTCTATTCAGAGTACAAATTATAAGGTCTAGTAATAACTTAAGGCACATTAGTTTGTAGTTATTAATGCTGATGTCAGCATTTTTTGTAAAAGTACAGTTTATATATTTCTATATTAAAGTAAATGTTGACAAAATAGTCATAATTCCCAACAAAAATGTTTTCCCTTGAAATTTTCTCAGAATGAGTTAAACAAAATTTAATGCTGTGAAAAGTTCAGTCAACTTTTCAAATTTGATATAAAAAAAGCTATTAATTAAAATTCACATGAGGGGAGGGGTAAATTTACCCTCTTGTGAAGAATAGGGTTAAGTAGAGTCTTATTAATTACATTACAAAATGATCAATCATTGAAATTCAATTTATTATTAAACTCATCTGTGGTTATGTTGACATTAGATCTATGTAAACAATATTTCTAGGGCTATTTTGAACTGGGAGCTCATCAGGCATTTTCTGATAAAAAATCAGCAACATTTTATATAACACTTGAAGTAGCTTTACTATTATGACTATCAACATTATTCTCAAGAGGAACAAGATTGGGGGTTATATTGCACTAGCTGTCGCAAATGACTCAAGTTTGTTGTGAGTTGATCTACCTGATTCAACAAATTAATGTAAAGTCTTAGTTTGCAAACGTTATTTTTGACCCTGTTATTTTACATCTTCATTCTGTTTGATCGAGTCAAATTTGATTGTTCTATTTTGAAGTAAGGTGGCACAACAGAGTAAGGTAAATTGCACTAATTGTTTGAAAATGTTATATCTATCTTTGAAATAAATGTTGTTTTGATATTGATAGAGATTCAATTACAAATTGCTATTGTTTTATTATTAATATCAGATCAATTTAATTCTCCTAGCCTAAAAGCTGCTACCCAAGCACCATTCTTTTTGCATTTGGAATCGAAAAAAGATTTCTGAATCCACCTCTAATTATGAGTATATGAACTAAAAACTTATAATGAACATAAATAATAAGTGATTTTCCAAATATTGTATATCATAATTTCATTAATCCATTTAATTACAACTTTTTTAACAATAAAACTGTTGGACTTGTAATATTATTTTACATCTATGCATTTGCTTAGCCTTTTCCATATGTTTTGTAATCTGTAACTTTTCAAAAAATAACATCATATTCAAATTATAACATAAATTATCCTGTCCACTAAAAGCAAATATTCTGTTTTACCAACGTCATTAAGTACCATTCAAATGAAAAGCATCACTGTAAATTGATTAAGAATGTTAAAAAGAACAATTATTCTCCGGAATTTTATAACTACAAATTTAGATTGTAATTCGCCACTGCCAATAGTGTGTCAATTCTATTTAATATTTTAAGAAGTTGTAATTACACTCACATCCATTCGCATCAACAAGAAACTGTCAAAGTTCACATTATCATTCGCAAACTAGGCCATTTGCATCAGCACATGAAAACATGATGTAAGCCAAAATACAACAGAAATGATCCAATTTTTTTTCACGCACATACTGCACAAAATGAAAATTTAAAATAATTAGGTTAGATAAAAAAATTCGTATGCATAACAATAATTTCAATATCAAAATCAAATTTTTTTTGCCAATGCTTTGAGTCTTAACAGCACAAGTATCTCAATTGCCCCCTTGCAAGTCGTCCTTGAAATCCCGTCAAAGGTTTCCCCTTTTGCTCCTGAAACGCACATGCAACATTTCGCATCTAGCCATGTCGGACATGGTGAATACATGTTCGGCCTCCAATTATAATCGCAAAATATCGGCTTTTAAATATTTTGTATTCAAATCATCCACATTCTCAACATAATCCTCGTCAATCCTTGATAAGTAAGCAAAACTATGAAAGACAAAAATTTTACTGTTGGATTTATTGTAGAGTTGCTGTCAAAAAGATTTATCAGCGGTTAAATTGTCGTCAAAAATTTTTATAATGGAAGTTATGGACCAGGTCACGGATAAAATATTTTACCTGCTTATATCATTGGTATGACGTGGCTGAATAATGGTTGGGCGGCCTGTCCAAAAAAGAAAGAGTGGCTGGAAGTTGCTTAGTGAAGGCAAAATGTGAATATTTTGATATTGTAAAACTAAATAGTTCATTCTATTTCACATTTAGAACATCCTAAATATTCGTTGATTGATGAAGTCTTCCACCATTCTTAATATTGAAGGTTTTCTTCTAAGGATGCTATCCTGTAAATGATGCCCAATAATAGTGAAACTTCAGTTTCTAATTTTAACCCTTTGACTAGCTCCGCCTCAAATTTTTTTATTTTCCAAGTGGTGCAGTCTTCCATGAAATGGGTTTGGAATATTTTTGCACATGTCAACAAACAGTAAAATTCTTTGTTGTTAGGTATGAAGAGAATTTAAATCTTTTTTAAAAATTCGAAATTTTCAAAGAAAACTGGTTAATAGTTTCAACATCCTCAGCCACAACAACATGGTCTAATAGTCTAATAGAAATTTCAACATTGCATTAAAGTATTTTCCACAATAGACTTTTAAACATAATAATAGACAGTTTAAAATTTGCTAGTAGGCTTGGAAAACATTCTTTGTAAATTTGTTTATGGTTAAGTATTACTTTCACAATTTGTAAAATACAATCTGATTGACTTTTGTCAATCCGAGTTGAGCTCATTCTTTTTCCAAAACAACCCGATTTGCAAATTAACTTAAAATTTCACAATTTTTAGACAATTCGAGAATGTATCGCTTCAGATAAGTTCGAGGCCATTCACAAATTTTTTGCTGAAGTCAAAATCTTCTTTTGATGACAAGCAATCCTGTTGAGGAAAAATCGCTTTAACTTTGGGATGATCCTGCTGGAGAATTGAAAACTTCTTTAAAAATTCAATTGCTTGAACTTAGAATCAAGAAAACCGGCAGCCATTAATCAGAGCACCATTACTTTAATAGTTGAAGATGAATGGCTAATTAAGTGAGAGCCGTGATGAGCCGTTCAAATATGGTTTGCAGTCGAAACCAAATATTTTTGTTCAAATTGAGTCGCACATGGCAGCCAAAGTATTAATATTAGAATGAGCATTTGCAGCAGTACTCATAAATTTCTCAATGGACTACTATACTTTTTGAAGCTACTAATACAGGAATCCGTAAGGAAATTTAATGACAAAAAACTTAAGGATTTTGTAATTGGCAGTTGAAATTTTACATCTTATTTATTGAATATCCTGAAATACAAAATCAACAGTCAGATTTCTTTAATAAACTCTTAATTCAATCAGTACTTACTTGGATTTCCACCGTGAATTGGGATGCAATCCCGTGTTCTTTTGTAGTATCCCAAATGCGGACAACGGCAGTTAGTTTCCCAATCAGACCACTCAGACACTTCGAAGTTTGTTTTAAGCTTAGTGTTACAAATGTTGGTTAAGTAAGGCTTTTTCTCCAACCTAGCTACACAACGGATTCCATTATTTTTTGGCATTGTAATGTGACGCCATAATGATGCATTGACAATGAGTTCTGGAGAAACATAAAGATCCGTGCTTAGTAAGAGACACTAAAAGTAAACTTAATTCACTATGTGTGGTAATGGATATTGTGAGACTGATGCAGCACAGATTCATAAAGGCCATAGAAGAGTTGGAATTTGGTTGGGCCTAAAGTTAAGTAGGGCGTGGGCCGGGTTTGTGCCTACTGTGTTAATTGGTATTTGAAATATAAAAAAAATCGCTTGAAAAATTTCAGTTTTGCAAATGACAAAAATGACCGAAAACATTATCTCTAAATTTAATGAGCCTTGCATTGTTTGCTGGTCCGAAATTTATAACATCTAAATTTTGTTTGGTGAAAACTCCCACTTAGTTTGTGTTGGTGTAAATTGATGTAAGTTGAAGGAAAATTTTAGTATTTGAATATAAAAGAACTGATCTGTTCTCTTAATGATAGAAAGGATGATTGCAGTTTTGACAACACATTTAAAGATTCATAAACAATAAATATACAAACATATTATCAATATTTAATATCCTTAAATGGATATATTGCTTGGATATGCAGGAAAATATTATTTGGATAAAAGAGTAGCAGAATATAAATATTTTGTTGTCGTTCCCTTTTCCTAAGTTTTGTTTACATGCAAACGACTAATTGTAATAATTGATTTCAGTCCAAATTGGTAGTTAAGTTTTGCCACGCCCAGCTAATAATAATAATATATCTGGACATTAAGCATATTGATAAATCGTTGTCAGTTTTGCCAACAATCGCCATTATCTCACTTAACATTACAATACTATCAATTGCAACGTTTTTACATCTTTTCCACAAAAGTCTAAGCAAAAGACTTAAATATAAGCAGTTTTATTTAAAAATCGAGGAGACACACCCAATTTACATTGTGCAATTTGATTTTTGAAATTGTTTATTTTGTGAGCTGAAAGCGTTTAAAAATTTCTAAGCAATTTAACGTTAATCTATTCAAAAATTTATAACAATTTAGAAAATTTGTGTCTTCATTGATAATATTTGTGAAAATGCACATTCAATACTATTTGGTAGCCAAACGCAGTCTTTTACAAGAGTGGCTCGCATCTGCTCCAGGAAGGGTTGAACTCTGTAGACCCCATGCCTACTGCCCTGTATGATATACGTTTATTGTATTAAGGTTAAAAATGCAATTTGAATTTCAACAGAATTGAATTAGCATTGACGGACAAGCAGAATACAATTCACATATATATCAAGAAATTATGCAAATTGGGAAATCAAATTCATAGTGTAGTGCTTATGGACCTCTATGAGGTAAGAGACACTATCAGTGGCGTAAAAGAATAATAATTTGGGCCGAATAATTGGTATTATGAAATAGGCCTAGCTGGGCTTGGGCCTAAGGTGTATTGGGCTGGGCCGGGCTTGGGCCTAAATAATTGACCCAGTTCCAACTCTGAGCTATTGAAAGGCTGATCAGTAATTTTTCGACTCACAACTCTTAGCACAACACAAGCAAAAAATCCAAACCACACCATAGGATTTAACCCCCCCCCTCCCCACAAATCTCCACAGCAAATCTTTTGACAAAACTTTCAAATATATCAATACAAAGCATTTGTAGAAACTGAAGATATTTATATTTTAATATGCATTAACTTACACAAAACTACAATTCAATTTTAAAAATTACTATCCTGACCATAGTTATATTCAGTAACACTGTTTTTAGAAGTTTGTGATTTCAAATCATTAATGTGATAACAATTTAATTCCTTTAATCTTTTACTGATTAACTTTAATACAGGGCTCTGCCCCTAAGTAAATAACAAGGGGCTCTAAATTTGTATTTTTTTGCCGCAATCCACCTCAATTAATGAATCATATATCGAATTACTATAGAACTGGTTATCTGCTAATGATCATTTAAAGATAAGTCTATCTAATGGCTTCACTCTTGTAACTACAAGGAACGACTAGGATCTTGGAATCTATATTAATACTAACTTAAAATGAACCTATCATTTTCACAAAAAATCTTATCAGCTAACTACGTATTTCATATCAAGAAAGTATTTACAAATATTCTTAGCCCTCTTGTGGCCAGTGCACAATACGTTGAAAATAACGTAACCTCTAAAGTGAAAATTGAGAATGCTAATAATGCGATTGTATACATTCTAATATAGTTATTTACTAAAATTAAAGGAAATGAAAAAGTGTAATGCTTAACTATTCCTGAAATTTTGAATCCATAAACAGTTAGTCGAAATTTTATTGACCCAATTACAAATTTTTCGAATTCTCCTTTTATACACTTGCTTGCTGCTCTAATCTAAATTCAATAAATAGAATAACTTTAGGAATATTAAAAATGTAATGGAAAATATATGTGCATATTTTACTAAGAGCAATTTTAAGATGGTTATATTCCTTTTAAGCATTATTTTAATTTTAAGCTATATATATTTTTAAAACGTTTACGACCTCATCTACTGCATGACCCTATTCACTTTTCCAAAATTGGTTATTAAAAAATTTGCTGATCAAATTGAAAATATATATATAT
>CABFPE010000001.1:2415810-2426767 GCA_900660155.1 Hofstenia miamia
CTTGGTTACTTAGATATGGTATTTTCAAATTGAAGTCTATTATAGTTATATATCATTTCTAAATCATAATGGAAGTCTTAATCAATTACCAATTTAAATAAAACAACGACTAGACTTTGGTTCTTGATGATTTTCCTTTAGCAAAATTTGATTTTGACTTGATAAATCAAAAAAAAATTCGTAAAAATATGAAAAACTTAAAATCTAGGATCATGAAATGCATTTTTAGGGTCCATTTGCTCAATATTCTCAAAAATTTTCCGGGGCTTCGCCCCGCATTGGGTAATGTTGTCCCCCCGTCAGAAAATCCTGCGTACGCCCCTGGACTGGTCAGCCAACTCTAGGTATGTTGATTTCTTACCCATCTTATTTTAGATCCAAATTTACACATCTTAGGAGACCTATAATTGACCGATATTGACCGTCATATTTATTGAATTGTATTGTCAATTTTAAACATTTTTAAATGCAGGTTAGGAAGCTGCTTTAGTTATTACTTAGTTTATATAGTTACTTTTTATTTTGTCGCACCTAGTGTCGTGCCGTGTTGCTATTTTAATTATATCAAATGTAGGCTAGGAAGCTGCTCTTAGTTACCACGTAGTTTTATATTGTTTGTATAGCAGCTAGTGTGGCTGCATTGTTACATGTTATGGTTATTACGGTAACAATAGTGACTGGTGTTATTTAGCACTGATACTTAGGGCACACATAACAAAATATCGTCCTTGTGAGATTGAGCCGAATGCTGGAACGTGGAATCGGAGCAGTGGATGAACCCTCGGTGAACGGATTTGGCTTCGGGCAAATGCTCACCTCATCGAACAGGAATCTCTTGGAGCTACCTAAACAGTAGTTGTTAATTGTTATACTTTATTGGAATACATCTTATCCTGAGTGATGATTCTACAATAATCTGAGATAAAACTTAATTAAAAATGGAATTTTCGAGGAGAAGGCTATATTTTCTATGATATGAAAGTTGTATTGCAACAAAACAAGTTTTTCTGATACAAAAAGACATAATATATTTAATATTTATTTATTTTCATTCGCTAGAGGTTGATATTAATTGAGAAATGAGGTTGTTAATCATTAATAATCAGGACAACCAAAAGTGATAAAAGTCATATATTTCAGTTGGTCTATTTTGCAGTCTGATTAAAAGTAGATGGATTTCAGATCTGTGGTGCAGTTAAATAGAAAGTTATAAAGCCATAAAAAGTCATATTTTTGTTTTTTTTAAATATATATTTGTGGCTGAAGTGCCATAGAAATAATATTTTGAGATAGTTTTATTAAATTCAGAAAAATACTTAAAAATAAATGCTGTATTGTGCTTGCTTTAAATCATTTGAATTGAAATATAATTCATTAAATTTCAATTAATGTACTTCTGGCATAACCCAAAAAAGGTTTAATTATTGCTAGCTAATTGTTGAACCGACCCACTGGTCGACGCGGTTCTAGGATTGGCCAAGTGTGCTGACAGCTGAATGATATTAAGGGAACTATACACATTATTATTTTATGGATTTTGCAAGGCATGCGTGTTGCAGAACTGTAACCTGCGCATTCAGGAAAAATATATGAGGTTTGACAATCTAATTTCTTCAATTAAGGCTGCTATCATAAAATATCAAAATTGTTCAAGGTTTGACAGGGGTGAAATTCCCACCCTGATCCTGGAAAAGTTATCTATGAAGTAGACGCCTATATCAAGTCACGATTAGAAAATACTAGTTTCATTGCTATAAACGAAGGAAAAGTCTTGCGTATGACAAAAATCTTAACCACAATAATCGATGGAAGTAACTTTAAAAAATTGACTTATTATTGTGTAAGTTTTTGTATTTGTTTTATATTTTGTTCTCACTAATAGAAAAACGTTATGATATTGCTTAAATGGATAATTTTGAAAAATGGATGCTCATATTTTAGGGCATATTTCACTAAATTCCGTCGTATTTTGTCAAAAAATAAGGTCAGATTTTGCTTTTTTAAAGCCATATTTCTGGTTGCCCTAGTAATAATTGAACAATATCTTATCCGGTATGTGGTCAATTATCCGGAATCCGGCAATCAAATTATTCGGAACTATCCGGTATCCTATAAATTCAATTCACTATACGGATCCCATTCTTATTTCGGACAAATGAATATCAAAATTTAAGGAAAATCTAAAATATGCTTTAGTGCACTTATGTGAAGTCACTCTCTGCAAGCCACAAAGTACAGCACAGGTCATAAAAACAAGAGCAAATTGAGTGAAACATGAAAATACATTCTACAACAATTTAATTTTGCAGTGCTGAATACATGAATTTGCTTCCAAAAAATAAACTTCCGTATACTATAAAAAAATAAGAATCACACTGGAATGTCGTTATTGTAACCACCCAAACTAGAATATGTCTTCTGCTAAGCAAAATGCGATGCTCATCAAGAATAACAAAGAAATTCTTAAATTCTGCTTGCAATTATTAGCTTTGGCCTTATTCAAAAATGATTTCATAAACATGACAGAAATCTACGTAGGCATCCTACGATGTGGTGATATGGTAGGTATTAAATCATGATAAATCAAGTTTTGTCAACGTTTTCTTTAATATTTTCTGATCATTGTGGAATTTACTAGTAATAGAGGTCGTTTTCAGATTTTTGAGGGAATTTTAGAGAGACAGCTCTAAATATCTAATCGAGGGATAGTTTGATGAGGTAAAGCCAGGTCAGGCTACAAGGGCAAAATTTAATATATCTGATGTATCAGGATGGGTATTTGCTCGATCGTTACTGTGACATAAATCTGAGTACTGTCAAAGTTTATGAATACAATTACCCACCATACACTGACTATTTACTTATACCAATAAAAATATTTCCTCTCCATGTTAATGACAAACGGGTCTTCGATTGGGGCTTGGAAAAGATCTCGTAAAAATAGCCCACAATTATCAGTGTCAGTTATGGTTTCATCTTCAACTGGATTAAAACGTTAGTTTTCCACTCTGACAATGACATATGACCTTTTTCAAGCCTGGTTTTGAGAATATAGGAAAGCCTGCTCTTTTCTATCAGGAACTGAGCAAAGAATAATGAATTTTATTTTCTCAATACATTATTTGGAAGAGTAATTCCTATTGCTTATACATTCTTAATAGCAATTTAAGGAAATAAAAAATAAAAACAATTTTTTTAATTTAGAACTTTTTTGCATTTTTTAAATATAAAGTACTTTTTGTGAACCCAAGATTTGTCTATTTTTGAAAAATACACTGGGGTGACAAAATGCTACGTACACCTATATTCAAAAAAACTACAGAGAAAAACGAAAATAAAACAGTTTTCAGTATTTAATACATCGTCCATTTCTTCTTAGAATCATTTCCACTCTATTTGGCATGCTTTCGTATAATTTGTCTGTTGTTTGCACAGAAATCAATTTCCAAATTGTTCGAACAACAGAATCCAGGTTCTCCCAAGAAATAACTTGATTTTTCAAACTTTGCTTCAAAATTGGAAACATGTTTTCAATAACGTTTAAATCAGGGCTATATGGGGGCCAGTTTTCAACCTCAATGTTGTTTTCTTCGAAAAAATCTTTGAATATTTTGGCTTTATGTATGGGTGCATTGTCTTGTTGAAAAACGTACCCAGGCATAAGAATCTCCTCTTTTGCATTTTCCAACAAGCTAACATACCCTGATGAATTGAGAGTATTCGGGCAAGAATATAAAACTTTTTTACCATCGGCACGAATCGCACCCCAGTACATAATGGATCTTCTATCTGTGGACATTGACTTAACGTGAGCATCTGAAAATCGGGTACCATTTTTTCGCCAAACAACTACGTTTCCATCGCTACTGAGTTTACTCGGGTCTCGTCACTGAAGATCACTCGTTTCCAGTCGCCAACTGTTCTGTTGCTTCTTTGTCGGCACCATTTTAACATGACATGGGCATTTTTATTCGTCAAAGTCGGTTTTTTGGCGGCTGATCTCCCAAAAACTCCGTTTTTATGCAGAACTCTGCGAATAGTTCGGACCGAGACTGTCGAACTGCAAGGAAAACTGTTCCACTCAGTAGTGACACACCTTATGCTTCGCTTTGGGTCATTTTTCACATGACGTACTTGTAAATTTTCGTCTCTTTTTGTCAATTTTTGCTTTCTCCCCGTTGATTTATCAGCTGTAAATGTACTATTTCTCTCATATCTCGCAAAAGCAGACTGGGCTGAAGATCTGCTTTTTAAATCGAGAACTTCTACTATTTTCTTCTATGAATAATGTTGTTTTCGCAGAATAACGACTTGCGAAACAATAGAATCAGGGAATGGTTTTCCCATTTCAAGCGTTTTATGCTATTGCAAAACGTAATATAACTGAATTTTTTTATTAATTAACAATGTATTATCACAAACGCGATGATTTTGTAGCTTTAGTTGATTCATTTAGAATGGTTGTAAAAAGTTTAAAACAAGATGTACGTAACATTTTGTCAACCTACTATATTTAGCTGTTGATCAATAAATAGTTTCTTAACACTCTAGGATAAGACTTTACTTCTATTGTAAATGAAATCTATCGGCTAACTGGATTCAAATGGGACTTGAAATACAATCAGACTTAAAGCCGCTTTACAGATTTGTTGCGGTTAATGAGTTCATTTTCAGCAGGCGGTTGCACCATCGTTTTTTATTAGACGGAAATTATTGCGATGCAATTAAGCATTGACCAATCAGAGTATCGTTGCCGCAAGATGTGGTTTTTGAGCCAATCAGGACACAGTACGTTTACCTGGCAATTAAGTATATAACATGCTTAATGAAGAGCATCATTAATTAACTGTTCTGGGCTATGCCGAACTTTGCCCGGAAAAAACTCGCTTTGATTCAAAACAAAAAGCAAGGTATGCGTTAAGTTTATGCGTTGTATTCTGTTCATTCTAGATTATATATTCGTGTATTCATTATTAATTAATATTTAGGCAAAAAATCATGAAATACTAACATGATATGGAAATAATCAATATTTCTCGGTTTTGCAATATGTTAAATTTACAAAATAAAGGTATGCGTTATGTTTATGCGTTGTATTCTGTTTATTCTAGATTAAAGGATAGTGTATCGTTATTAATTAATATTTAGACGAATGTTCATGAAATACTGACATGATATGGAAATAATATTTTTTCATGGTCCGGAAGGGGTAGGAAGAGAAATGCAGACTATTTATTGCCCACAATTTATCTAATTGCGTATTAAGCAAACAAACAAACAAAAACTTTTAATTTTAGTAAGCAATTATTTATGCAAGCTTACAAAACTAGTAATAAGTGGCATAAATTGCTTATTCCGGAACGTTCATCTACATCTTCACGTAACCTGTTTGATCTATACCATTTACCATTCAATTTGAAAACTAAGGAATTGAAATTAAAAATTACTGCATTCAAATTATAATGTAACGCATTCATGTTTAAATCATAACGCAATCAATTTTAAACATAACCTATTCAAATTAAAAATTAATTCAATTTGTAATTAATTTCAAACTAGAACATTATTAAAAAAATTAAACTAAGAAACAAAACAAACTATAAACTATATAATACAATGTCTACATTTTTCTCTATTCAATAAATCATCTTCAGAAATATATCTTGTGTATAGCCTCAGCACATGCTGCAAAAATCCATTTTAAGGCTTACATCAGAGCATCAAATTATATATTACCACGATGAAAGTAATTTAAATGTTTTACAAAAGGCTTTAGGCAAGGTCGATTTGGGGCCAGTGCAACACATTTACACTGCCATATTCCAAAGGCCCAAATGTACAGTGCATTTTTATCACATATATAATTCATATGAGTTATTGACTGAATCAAGGAAAAGGTATTTTTGAAGGTTTAATCATACATGCGATTACCCTATTCATACAATTCGTTTTTTCAGCATGTACAGAGCCGCAAAAAGCAAGATTTATGACTGAGGAGATGACTTACTGTATGGAGAATAAAGTAGAAAGTATTAGTTTATAGTTTGTTTTCTTTCTAAATATCATTTTTTTTTAAAAAGTCATAGTTTGATATTTATTATAAGTTGAATGATTATGTTTTAATTTGAATGCCTTAATTTTTAATGCGAATAGCTTATATTTTAAATTGATTACGTTATGTTCTATATTATATTTTTGACGTCGGGGATCGCCAATAAGTATTGTTAAGGATTTAAGGGTGATCTGTGTACCTTAAACTTTATGTGATAAATTATTTCTAGATTTTGTAATAATGTTTAATGTTAATTTTTTTACATTTAATTACCGATTACAAATTTTATAAGGATAGAATTAAAACTTTGCACAACGATAAAAGTATTGTGTTATAAAAAACTTCTTTCCATCATATAGAGTAGACAGTACTTCTCACAAAAACATTTCTTTATTGAAAATTCAATTTAATAACACATTCGCTTTGAAGAAATTATATCGTTTGCTTTATAGAATATACAAACATATATACCTACCTATGTGGACATTAAAGGAGTCACCTTTTTTAAAAAAATTCTTTTAATTTGTTGCCGTCAGTATTTAACAGAAATATTTTCAAATTTCAATTTCTGGTTTCAATAAATTACAAATCTATCATCATTTTTCTGTACATTGCACATTCAGATTCAGCCGTATAATTTAATTTCTCAGAATTTGAAATTTAAGCTTCTTTTAAATTGAATTAAATCTAATTTTAGAAATTATATCGGGTTTCGATAATTATATATTTAGTCTTTTACGAAATTGAAAACTGGCTTAATACAGCATTTTTAATATGTTTGCGGTAAGAAACACGATTAATATCGTTATTAATTCTAAAAGTGCGTCTTTAGCCAAATTCAAGCTCTAATAGCTGTCCCGTCTATAAAGTGTTCACACATGTACACCACTTGTTGCGTTATACATGTAATATCAAGACTCCAAAATGCACTTAATTAGTTTACTAACCACAACTTGCAAATAGCGCTGCGTTTTTGTACGTTAGATAGGCCAAAGTAACATATTTTGAATCCGCAAAATCTCGAATTGCTATTGTAATTGTTTTGTTGTTTCTTTAGTAATAATCAAATGACGTCACATTTAAAAAACATATGGGCGAAAGCAAAACAAAAAACAAGCAGTAGGATATGCTTTGTCTAATTTCATTAGATAAATGCAGTAGTTTTAAGAAATCTGTAGTTTTCGGAATCATTTGCATAGAATCAGAAAAACATAAATGATCACTGCTGCTCAATTCTTATTGTCCTGACCATGCTAGCCAAACACGTTTTGAGGAGTCTGGTGACAGAGCCTCATGGAAGTTCCTGGGAATGAAGTCATGCAAAAATATGGCACCAAAATCAAATATACTAAATGAAATTTGCTTGGCTCATGTTGTGTAAAAAAATTGACCTGTTCTATGTGTGGCTAACCTGACTCACTTACAACTTTTCTGCTACATTTATTCTGCATAAGTTACATTTTATTCAACTTCAATATTTCGTAAAAAAATTCGCATGGCATAATTCTCCCTGATCTCCTTTCAGTAACAATAATCTATATGCAAAATTATGATTTCCATGGTTTTCCGTTATCAACATCTTGTAAGTTAATTGCTTGCTACATTGAGGTTGTGGTTGCTCATTGATAAGCTTAAAGACGTTAGCTCACAGCACGATAGGTTTTTAAAATCATGTTCACCTACAGTGTAAACACCGCCAATGTGCTCGCGGAGTTCGCTCTTGCGGATTATCAACATGAAACAAGAGATTGCGCATTTCTTTATCAAACGACATCAAACTTAGTTTACGTAATCGCTATTGTTTGCCGTTAATATCGCACTCATTGTTTATATAAATTAGTAAAATTTGTTTGGAGAACACACGGGTCGTATGGAAGGACATCATTTGTGTTTACTTGTCTTTTATATTTACTAGTAATTAAAGTCTTTTGAGATAGATTCAGGCTTTTTGAATAGAGTTATAGTTACTCGGCCCGTGTTCGAGTTTTTACGTTTCTATTTCGAGTTCGATCGAATGTTTTCAAATAAAAACATATTTTCGAGTTCTTAAGTTTAAAAATATTTATTTTCAATCAATAAATATCGAAAGTTCAAGTGCAATTATTTTTTGAAGTGAATATATATATATATATATATATATATATTTATTTTTATTTATATTTACATTAAGGATTTGCCTCGTGTGGTTTTGGGTAACTCGGGGGTAAAATATTTGTAAATGCAAAATTTTAGCCAAATTGGTCCAATATTGGTGAGCAACAATGATTTCGAATATAAGTTCTTTGAGGATATTTAGATCATTTACAACAATTTTCTTGTGTTTTGATAGAAAATATTAGGAAGTATGCATATGAATGCTAATCCTGTTCTGTTAAAGTGAAGAAATCCTGCGTGGATTCGGTTCGATGATTTAATATGCGTGATGCCAGTGTTGCATCTACAATATACACTGCCTTCGAATAACATGACTCGCTTAATAAATTTAATGGTTCTAAAAATGTAAACACTGTTTGAAGAGGAGGCATTATTCCTTTACTTGCTTTACTTGAGTAAAATCTTGAACACAGGAGTATTGTGGCTCATATGCATGTGGCATACTAATGATCTTCCACACCGTCATCTTTTGTGAAACTAGATGGTGACAATTCTGGAGATATATCGTTCAAAACAATATTGTTTACTTTGGTATTACAAATATGTAAATTATTTTTTGCATAGTTTGAAAATGCAAAAAATTTCGATTTGTAAGCTTTATTGTACCTAATTATGCCCCGTTGTGGTTCAACATCAAATGTGAACCAACATATAAGCGAGGCCATATTACTGCAGAACTAGGAAATTTTCAATCGGAAAAGATACGAAATGCAAAGTTATTACGTCGGAAAATTTCAATGCTACATGCAATCCATTGAAAGAGCTACCAAAATAGTAACTGAAAGTATCAAGTTTGGTTGTCAACATGTTCGCAGTTAACCCTATTTCTACTAGCGTTACCTTTAAGTAACGATTTGTCCATCTTGTTGAACTATTCTAACCAAGCCTGCTAAAAACATTGAAAGCCTTTTACATAGAATCGTATGTGGGTTTGGGTCCGCTAAATCAATGATGAAAATTTGCACTAGAACTTATTCTCGAGCCTGAAGTACATGCAAATAAGATTTTTTTCAATGAGGAATCTAATTTTTGTAATAATATTCAAATTCAATGTTTTGGCGATGTTTCGACTGGTTGTGATGGGCATGGAACATTCAACAAAATTGTTAAGAGAAAATAGTTGCCTTGCATGATTTGAACAACCTTAAAACCTAAATTCATAATTATTTTACTTTTATAGTAGTTCATTTAATCACACATGAATTTTTAATTTTTGGTATTTTTGAATTTTTTCAAAAATGTCAAAGTCATTTTCGCTAGGTCAATATTGAACCTATTTGGCTGAAAGTTGGCATACATATGTTTTTGCCCCTAGTTACCTAAAACCACACGAGGCAAGCTGAAATAAAAAAAAGATTTTTAGCAACCCACCTAAATAATATATTGCTAATGCAATATATTGCAATAAATATATTTCAATGTATATATTGCAATAAATATATTTCAAATATATATTGCAATAAATTGCAATATATTGCAATATATTTTTAAAGGCGTTTTTGTATTTTTATTTTTTTCTTAGCTTTGCTTTTAAAAAACAAACAGCATAATAGCATTAACTGCTGCTTTTTAGCTTGTTGCAATATTTAATTGATGTGCATACAGCTTAGAAATAAACAATACTTCCTAATGGTATTGATGAGAGACAATCAATTGAGATATCGAAGGAAGTTCAAAGAATTCGTCAATTGTGAAACGATTCTAATAGTATTTTAAATGATTCATTGTAATTCCATGTCAATTCACATCAACAGATTTCAATAGATGCTAGAATTGGGTCCCTCTGCTGAAAAAGAGAATTTTCGCAAGTTGGCTAGACATATGTTTACGTACTCAGATATATGTAAAATTAATGTGAAAAGCTGACATAGGCTAAGCTACCAGAGCATTAGAAACAATGGTCAAACTTAGTTTGCCGAAAGCTTGCAAAACGCCAGATAGCAAGAAAAATTAATTTTATTTGCTTAAAATAGGTAGCTTTCAATTAATCAAAATATTGCAATATATTTATTTTATATATATATATATATATATACATTGCTGGAAATATATATGCGAAAACCTTGATATTTTGAATAAATAATGAACATTAATTGGATAGAGTGTGCCTAAAATTATAACTAAGTTTTACTTTGATTAAGAATAGAAAATTTGTATATCTAATACCATAAAATATTAATTTTTAATCAAAATTAGAAAACTTGTATTGGAAAAATGTATTCGGCCACCTGAAAAAATTTTAACAAATGAGCATATCCGAAAAAAGTAAATTGAAAATAAGATACAAAAATTAATAATTGATGCAATACAAGCACTTTGCAACAAAATTGTCTCTTCTAATATTTTGTTGGGGGCTCCTTTGAGCGAATAACAGCTTCAAGGCAATCAGGGATTGAATCAAAAAGTTTTTCACTAAAGCTGTTGGGAATTGCATACAATTCTTTCTTTATTGCGCTCCACAGCTCATCTTCAGTGTGAAGAGTATGCTGTCCAATACGATATTTGACCTCTTTCCACATATTTTAGATAATGTTAAGTTCTGGAGATTGGCCAGCACAGTCAGCAAGGATAGCAACCCCATTATTGTGGAGGAAATTGGTCATTTCTTTTGAGGTACGACATAGAGCACCATCCTGCTGATACATTGAATCACATGTAACGAGTGGCAAGAGTTCTCTTTCTAGAATCCTAGCATATTAAGAGTTGGGAGAGTACCAGTGATGTGAACACTTTTGCGCCCCATAGCATTAC
>CABFPE010000001.1:2448174-2464499 GCA_900660155.1 Hofstenia miamia
TATATATATATATATATATATATATATATATGTATGTTGTTGATTAATTTTATAATTTTGAGTGTAAATTTATTATCAAGTAACATCGTAATATTTTATTATAAATGCGGGTAAACCAAAATTTATTAATGTTATTAACAAATAATTATTCATAAAAAAAGAAAAATGATAAGAATATAATAAGTCATTTGAAAACCTACTGTGCCGTCGGTATGTTTTATGATGCCTAATTCTTTTTACGTGAAATAGCTCCTTACTGCCACATAAGACTGCATTGTTGTTAGTGTATAATATAATTTCAATCGAATGCAGATTTGTTCAGAATCTTTACATCCGAATTTAATTCATTGGCAATTTGATTAGTTAAATATTTATTGAAGTAAATTCTACTTTGAATAGTCTTATTGGTATATATAAATGAAAATATATACTGATTTTAATTGCATTAGGACGTATCAATATAAGTTCTGTTTTAATTTTTACAAGTTAGTTATGTGCAACTAGAATTGGAGAATTACCCCAATCCTATGGAAATATAAATAATGCAATAGTTTTGCTTTTAATTGCAAATTTGTAAAAGTGTCCGTGAATTATGATAGGAACATAATTTATATAAGTCTGAGTCAAAGCGGGGATGACGTCACTCAAGGCGTGTAATAATTTCCCCATACGTCTTCAACATACATTTTAATACTAATTGGACATCTAAACTACAGCTCTGTACATCTCAAATAATATCTAAGCTAACATACGCTTGTCAAGCTTTGTTTCCGTCAATGATGAATGTCAAAAGCTAGAGCTCCTACAATACCGCTGTTATTTGCGATGGATATACAATTGTAATGAATATAAAAATCGTCTTCAAAAAATCAAATTAATGTTTTTATCTCTTTTGTTTTCAATTTTTGGGATTTAACATTCTTTAACAAATTTCTGCATGAGAATTACTCTTTTGTCACGTAATTAGTACAATTATATCACTCTTTGAGACGTGGATTACGTTCATCTGATAAATAATTATTTAAATGTATATCATTGAAAAAATCAAATTCGTAGAAATTTTATTTCAATCATATCTGTTTTCTTGGTAATTTTATTCATTTGCATACCAACATTAATCTATTTGACTCCAAACATAATGTAAAGAAGCAGCTATATAAGAAATTTTGGAGATACTTTTGGAGGAATATGCGACCAACTTAATAATTGTAGCTTTTGTAATACATATCATGACAACCATAATTACGGTTATTAGTACTAATAAATAAACTTTTATTTTACTTTCAGTGCCTTAGATGTGCCTTAAGCCTATTATATATATATATATATATATATACATATATATATCGAAAATATATCGAATATTTCGAATAACGAAACGATCTATCAATATGCGGATGATACATGTAAAATGTATTGCAAGGAATCTGGATGAAGAATACAGGTATTTAGCAAAAAATATTCAAAATCTAGTATTTTAATTAAAAACAAATTAAAAATTTATCTAGATAAAAAAAATTATTACTTTCAAACCAAAGCAATATCAAGAAATTTCTAATCATAATAATGGTAAACGCCGTCTTCCCATTTCAGGACTCATTTCTGTCAATTGCACTGTTTCATAATTTCGAAAGGATCTAGCAGGAATATCTGCGGCATGTTTAATTTTGAAAATGAAGAGGGTTTACCTTACTTCCAATCATTGTAATGAGCTGACTTAACGTAAATGTATTTATTATGCATAAAATCGACAAAGCATACAATATCTATACCTTCATCCTGCCATAGAATAGTGAAATCAAATTTGAAATGCTACATAATAATTTCAACATGTAATTGCAAAGGCCTTGATTTTGCAATGTTGCCAAATGGCAAGAAAACTATTTTAGCTAATTCAATTTAGAAGCTATTATTTAATAAACAATAAATTTAGAAACAAGCTTTTCATCCAATATTTTTCATTAGGAACTGCTTGAATTCAACGTTATGATTGTTATGGTTGAATATCTAATTCTGAGATCATCATTGAAGCACTGAGAAATTTTATTAGGAATAGAACTTCTGCTGCTACAGAATGTATTTGTAGGAACATTTCATCAGTTAATACTACGTTTCGGGAACTGCAATAAGAATTTATCATGTATTGTATGTGGAGTTAATTCGCATGTGTAATTGCAATTCTTTAGTGAGTTGATATATGGTAACACTATGCATAAAAGGATTAAAAACTCTAAATTATATCGATAAGCATTTCTTAAGCAATTATACCAAAATCATTGATAAACGTTACTTAGTAGTCTTAATCGTCTGTATTCATTTTCTTTTAAGCTTCTAAACTATGGAATGAGTTAAGTCCCAAAATACAAATGACACAAAAATTAAAGACATTTTACTATCCAAACAATCCTTATCAGGAATATCAAATCAATTAAATTCATGGACAGACATCATTTAAAATTTACACCATTTAAGTAATAGTGTATATTTATCAGTTTGTAAATATACATGTATAGTAATTTGTAGTATTGTTTCTTTGTTTTTTGTTCTTGTTTTTTTATTTATATTGCAATAAATTTGCTTTAACTCTTATTATTATTAATATTATTATGATTAATATTATTATTATTACATCTAATCTGCACTCAAGCATGCAGCTAAAATTACTGTCATATTCTTCTAAATTTTTTACTTAACATAAGCTTTTCTGGGGCTATTTACACTAAAAATGAATTTACCAGTTCAATGATATTATAATCAAAAACATGGTAAACTACTGATCTACTTCATAATGGCGCGTCGGTTATTATAAATAGGCTCTTAAAAAGTTCTAAAATAATTTGCCAAACTGGAAGGCAAATGGATTTCTTAAAGAATTGTGCTAAGAGTAAACACGAAGTCCCATTTTGATTTATTGGAAAATCAACGAAGGACTTTGAACAATTTAAATGCTTACAATTACCACATATAGATTTGGCAAGAAACAAAATATATAGATTCGAGCGGTTGCAATCAAGGCATTACGAATCTATTTGGTAAACAAATATATTTTTTCACAGATTAGTGAGAAATTTTTCGGTTTATAAAATATAAATTTTTTATTTTATTAATATTTTCACAAGACAATATATGCTTATCACAACTCAGCTGCCTCAGTGTATTGCATAGAGTGTTGTGCTCAGGTCTACTTTAAATTTCATGTTTTCATAAGTTTATGATATTATTGAGAACAGGCGAACTTTTGTAATTTATTTATATTTTAAAAAATCTGTAATAAGACCAACATAACTTTTATTTCTTATTCAATGACAAAATATTTCAATAACAATGCGGTTTTGAAAAAATTCGAGAAAATGAAAATGTATGCATTTCATATTTTCGAAAACCCTAAGACTTTGTTACTATTTATAACTAAAATATCAATTTTATAGTATTTTACCAAAAACGGGGGTTGAATCAAACGGAATGTAAGTTTTACGCTATTACAAAAACTTCAGTGACACTTGGCCAAAATATTTTATCTGACTAATCTACATTGGGGAATATGCAATTATACATGCCCTCTTTAAAATGGTATTAGAGAATCACAGCAATAAACACATATATCTCATCTGAATTCATTTAAATGAAGTCCATTTGAGTGCATGGCAAAGGGTTTGAATAAAGGACTGCCACACTTTTGGTTGAACCTGAGAAAATGATTGCTAAGTATGTAAAAAAATGGGGCATTTTTTAAATAGCCAATAAACATGATAAGGAACATACATTGCTACTTTAATATGCATATAGAGGCTTTTGTGCTCACTGCAATACATTTTCTGTTTGTTTCAAACTTCTTTTTTGCTACACCCATGTTTTCTGGATAAATTTTTTACCTTTGTCAAAATTGAAAGTGCAGTACTAAATATAATGCACTGAATTGTTAATCAATTTTCAAGAAGAAAAACAATGTTTTTTGGAACACACATTGCTGAACTTGGAAGAAAACGTGTTTGCTGGTAGTTAGTGAACAACAGTTAGAGGGTTTAGTTCCAAAGAGCTGTTAATTTTTTAAAAGTTTGAAAGATAAATATATATATGAAATGAATCTTGACCACATCAGCCTCTGACATTTTGCTATATACTAGGTATAGATGGTGTGGGGTGTTTTTAGTAACCAGATATACAACTTAATTATATTGACATTTGCAACTGGAAATGAAATCTGGTTTGCGCAAAGTGTCAAAGCTAATTCATAAAAATGGTTGATTTTTCTAAGAAAATATTCTAAAACGAATGATTTCATGGCCTTCATATAGAATGTTTTGGTAATAGACAAATATTATACACAAAATTGAAGCATTTTATAGTGAGATGTAAAGACCAATGATAGAGTCCTTGTCAATGGTTATGCTGAAAATGGCTAGTTCAACCCAAAATGAATAAAACATTGTAGCATTTTGGCAAATACCAGTTTGCAAAATTTGTTATAGTGTGCATATTAAAATGTTAGAATGACACCGTATTCTGAAAATGAACTGTACAGCATACATTAAGGGAAGTAATTACCAAAGAAAGGCAGATAAAAATTTTTCATGCATCACTAAGACTATTGTAGCTTTGTACACTATTTTCAAGAAACATTGAAATCTTTTGTAGGTACCATCCAACAATGACAGCATATTGTTAGCATTATTCAAGTCCAAATAAAAACAAGTAACACTGTAACTTTTATAATGAATATTCAAGCTTCACTTTTTTCTACAAATTAAGATTTTAACCTGTTTTTTACGCTCAGATTATTGAATAATAGGTTGAAGGATAAATCTGACTCAGTTGTCTTTGCCATTTAGTCAAGGTATTTCCACTGATAATACAGTTAAAGGTTCGCGGTTGTTGTTGAGATAAAAATGAAGAAAGCCAAAAATTTCTTTATTATGCTTTTTTACTAATTATCTGTGCTAATTGGTAGATACCGTTTTGCATACCTGCAAAATTTGCTTAAAACCTTATGAGCCTCTTATGAAACTTGCAAATGGAATACTAAGTGATATACTTATTCTGGCCAAGTGAAGAAAACCCGTTTTCTAAAACACACATTAATATCAAACATATTTTAGCCATAAGTTTTTGGCAACATTCAATAACATTTGTGGTTACAAACACTAACCCAATTTGTGTCCACGCAGTAAAAAAGTAAGGAGGTTCAAATTTTTAGGCATTCTTTAATATTTGCTTTTGATGTAAGAGCGAATCACAACAAGTTGTCAAAATCATGCCGGTATAATCTTCATGCATGAAAATGAATTGGGCATTGCAATACTGTGTGCATTTGGGTCTCTGCCCACACTTATGCTTGAGTTTTATCCACATCTGTAATTTTCTCATTTCGAATTTACTTATTTCCCTAGATTTATTAAAATTAATTTTGATTTTTAAACTAGGGCTGAGATCAAACATATTTAATCATGAAACCTGAAAAATCTTATACAGACCTACTGTGCTAAATTTCACAAAATATATTTTTCAAACAAAATAATATTCTGAAGTACGTTTTTTTTAAAGCAAATAGTGAATAACAAAACACTATTAAATAGAGGTTTGATTTAGTAGTTTTGCAAATATAAGCTTTTATGGGAATTAAATGTCCAACCCTGATTTAATTTTAAATGTACTAAGTTAAAAATGAACTAAATTTGCCAAATATTTAATATAAAAATTATGTCTATCCATTGTAAAAAAACTTACTTGTTTAAGTTCCCATAAAGAGCCTTCGTTTGGCAAAATATTCACTGACATACATCTCTCATGTTTACTACATGCTAATAGACATCGAGTCAGTGAAACATGGTAGAGCTTGAATACAGGATGAGTGTGCAACTTAACACCATGATGAGTTTCAATAAAACTAAATGATCTTTTTATGTGTCGCATCACAACCCATTGGAGAAAAATTACTAAATTCCAATTTTTAAATTAGGTTACGGATAGTTTTTAAATTAAAAAGTTGTGCAAAATATGAGTTTGTAATAAAAATGTCAAAAGTCACAATTAAGATAACAAAAACAATTACTATATCTTCAATATATTTAAACGAAATTAAAAGTAGAGTAAAAAGATTTGCAACAAATGTTTATTACGAACACTCAAGGTGTTAATATTTTTTAGCTAAGAGCAATTTGGCAACTGCTAGTATGGTTTGAAATAGCATAGGTGTTAAATTAATCATACACATACAATATAGAATTAAGAAACTTAACTGATGATGATTGTGCTTTTCAGCATTACCTTTGAGCAACTGATCAAAACAGCCTCATTGATTTTCTTTCAATTTGAAATGTTTTGCTTAAAAATATCCATCAATTTGTAAAACTAAATTTAACGTTCAATATTTAGGTAAATTTAGCAAATTGTTATATTTAACATGTACCTCTTAATTGTTGTATAACCCAGAAAATTAAATTTACAAATATGGAATATCTCCTAAATTGAAGTGCAAAGCATGCACATCAAATATGGTCTAAAAATATAGGAATTGGAAGGTAAATGAATTGTTTTGTTCATTATGAATGCTGATCAAAAATAAAATATAAATACACTGCAATACACTAACTCATTAATGTTATTTTGATAAATCATTAATTAACAAATTCAGGAATATTTTATAGTGGCTCTTAATATCCCAGACGTCTTTAGCTAGTGAGAACCGTGGATGAATGTATAGCTAAATATTGCAATAACTGTTATGCTACAGAGCAGCACCGTGAATGTCCATTAATAAAGGAAATAAACAAGAGGTTCTGATCAGCACCATGCTGAGGGTTTCATATTCTTTGGAATGTACTTCGTAAGGTAACTCATACAGTTTTCAGAGTCCGAGCTAAGACAATCTGACAATGTGTAACGAACCTGTTACAAGTTTTCATTCTAAAAAGAAATATTAGATTACAGTGATTTCGCAAGAAGTGTTATCTGGGAATTCTTATGAGTTTGTGAATATTACCCTGAAGCAAGATTCAGGAGCGCAAAGTTGGAACAGGTCACGTTTTTTGCTGACCCGACTGAACCGGCTAAAACTTTTTTCAAACGGCTGTAAGCGGCCGGTCCACCGGTCTATTTTTTCCAGAAAATATGCAACTCATCAGTACAGATTAAGACCAAAGTTTGTTAAGTCCTGGTTTTTTCAAGACCACAAATTCCGTAACAGCATCTCTTTTTAAAAGAGTACGATTTTCATAAAAAAAATGTCCTATCTGGAGGCGTTGAGCTCAGACTTAGCTTTGAGGCTGGTATCACGAATACTTTGTGGGCAGTTGGGTCGAGATGCGGAAACTAAAATAATTTCGATTCCCAAAACTGAAAGAATTGTGTGTATCTATATTACACCACATTCAAAGTAAAACAATGTGATATGCATTGTGCACCACTATACATCAAAATATACCTGTATTAAAAAAAATCTCTAGCCGTCTGGTAGGAATAGTTTATTGGCAATGCCGGCTAACGACCAATAAACTTAAAACTGTGGTCGATATTTGGCAGTAGCGGTCGAAATTCGGCCACTTTGCCGCTTAATATATATATAATTAAATTGCAAAAATATATATTAATATCACCAATCCAATACATAACTACACTTTCCTAAGTAATAGATGTCATCGAGAGAGGGAGAGAGTGCATCAAATGCAAAGACACTTTATGCAAACAAAAACACGGGATTAATCAGTGGTGTTTTGCAAAATATATTTCATCAGAATCACCCACCGCCATAATCTTAGGAGTACTACCCTGAGATAATAATCGTGGGCTTCAGATATACTCGCAGTTCTTATTAGGAGGCAAAATAAACACCGGCCAACCAGCATGACAAAAATGCTGACACGACCCAACCGGTACCAGTCGACCGGCTTGCCAACTCGCTCCCGAGGAGCGTAATGTAATTGAGGCACGGAGTTACAAGAAAAGAAAAATTAGTTATTCATTTTTTCATTGTATAAAATGTAGAAAGGGATGGACTTGTTAATTAGTGCAAATTAGAAAATGAATGGAAAATAAAATGAATCTATTACGAAATCTGCTAAATTCTAATTTTGATGCCCCCTGAGAAAAATATTCGGGGGTGCATCACCCCCAGCACCCCCGGTTAGCTTGGCCCCTGACTACGACACATCATTTATATGGTATATCTCTATGTTTCTGAATCTGTATTATATAAGGGCAAAGACATAATCCGAACGCCTGTTTAGCTCTTTGGAATGGAGGCGCAAATCAGATTGAGCAGTCCAACCGCTAGCTATTATTTTGAAAACTATTTCCAATGAAATATAAACTGATACTTTTGAAAAGTCGAGCCGGTCTCTTGATAACTCAACGCCTGAACACGTATGACAATTAGAATAAAAAAGAATAGAATGTAAGATGATAAAAATTTAGTAATTCTTTCGACACATTTTAGGGTATTTGCTACCACAGTGATTTTTAAACGCGTTCGTTATGTTTTGCATATTGCCACCAATTTTAACAATTTTACAATGTTCTATATGTACTTTGAAATTGATTAGTATCAAACGAATTTATTGAAATCAAAGGTTATGAAAATCATTTCTAGAGTAGACGAAGTTTAGGGTAATTTCAAACCCCAGTTAGTTTTACACAATACAGCAATGTTAAAAAATTGTAGAGAGTGGATTCAAATCATAATAAGATTGTAAACACATAGAAAAATTTTAAAGGCAGATTCAGATAGACAATGAAAAGATCCTTAAAATTTCTAGTATGATTTTTTTAAATATAATTATTTGTTTGAACAAACATCAATTTTGAAATATAATCTACTCTCAAATTAGTGTTTGCAAAAAAAATTATTTGGGGAAAAAATTGAAAACACATAGAAAAATTTTAAAAACAGATTCATATAGGCAATCAAAAGATATTTAATATTTTTGATTTGAATTTTCATGGAGACTTCAAGCGAAAAAACTAGGAATATCGATCAGATTTTCTGTGATGAAATTAAAGTAATGCGATGTAATAGTGTTAACCTATTAGGTATCATCTTCCAATCAAATCTGAAGTGGTACGAAATAACAAACCATCTTATTTGCAAGGCTTCAAAGCGAATACATTTTATAATATTGGCAATACGCAATAGAAGAGAAGTTAAGGATGTATTCATCAATTATTCATCTATTATTCTATCATTATTTTCAATATTATGCTCCTATCTAGCATGCACAAATTACTAAGGCACCCTCACTAAAGCTAGAAAGAATACAGAAACACGTATTTTGAATAATATTGCCCAATATGAATTATAAAAAGGAAGGCCTTTCAGGTACTTTGCACTGATATTCTAGAACACCACCGTGAGAATATATGCAATAATCTTTGGCTATGAATGCAAAACAGCAATCATCCACTGCACTATCTATTACCAAATCCGGGTCAACTAATTTATATGTTGCGTTTCTTGGAGAAATAACATCTGCATAGAATACAGTAAGACTAAACAATTCTCTTTCATTTTTTTCCCAGTTAGTAAAGGATTTCACATTTCAGTACGATGTCTAAACATATATTTAAACTTCATTGTCATTTGTAAATTTTTTTAGTGTCACTTTGACCACTGTGATCATAGGCAGTGCAGTATTAATACATGGCCCAACTATTCCATGACCCAGAAACCCGCGCTTTTAGAGGGTTCCACAAGTAAATGAAAAATTAGCTTACAAACAGTTTTTGAAGTTGTTTAAATTTTATATATAGCAATTTTACATTAAACATGTCACTATAGTTGTTCATTGACAATTATTTGAAACAAATGTTTATTTTAAGTCTTCATTCGAAAATGAGCAAAAACTTTCAAATGTAAAATTCATTTAGATTAAAAACACATGTGAATGCTAAAACATAGGACTTTTTTTGTAAATGAAGTTTTATCCCAAAAACTAATTGATATATTGAACATTTAGCATAATTTGAGCTATTTTTAGAAGATCATTTATCGCATTTCGAAAATATTGCAAAGCTAGTGTTTCATATTTATCTTCTACAATATATAATTTATTCATTTATTTAATTGTGCAGTGTTATATAGGAGAACTGCAAAATTCTATAGTATTAGCGTAGCTTCAAAACAAGATATTTTTAATTGTGATAAATTAACCTTTGTTATGCGCGATTTAAAACCACCGTTGAACCAATTAATTTTTTTAAAGGTTCATTAAATTTTTTAGTTATAATGGAAAGAAATTTGATGCTTTAAGCTTTAAATTCCGTTTTCCACACATTCCTTCAATTTAGTCGCTTTATTTTGTGCAGATGTTCCAACGCTAACAATCAAGTGCGGATACAGTGGGGACCGAGCAGGCCCGGGCTCCATCTAAAATAAGAAAAAATAAATAAAATTGTACAGTAAAAATTACAAAAAATTCTTAATACTGTCAAATTGAGTGAATAAGAACGGTTTTTAAGTTTCTTTCAAAGATCTGGTGTTTGTAAAATGTTTTTAATGAACTTTTGCACTATAATGAGTCATATGGATTGTGAAACTTCATTTCAATAAAAATAAGAATGTTTATTTTTCAGGAAGTGTTTTAAATTTTAAAAGTGTTTCAATTCACTCTTTTAGATGGGAGTGAATAGGAACACATGCGCTTTCTGTGGGGCATTTTAATTTAAACATAAAATTTTAAATTATTTTACTTAAATAATACTAATAAAATTAAATGAGCATAGCTACGGCTATCCCGTGGCACATAAATTTTTAGTGATTAATTTATGCACAAAAGAACAATCTCCAATATCATGACAACAGGAGAAAATATCACCAAATACAACACTCTCCTGATAACTATTGACAATGAATGTCACCCAAAAATAAACAGCATCATTATCTATGGGCATTGGATGTTGGAAACACTTAGCAGAGAATACCTATGCAGTAAAGTCCACATTATGTTCAAAGCAAACTTTGGCCTTAGGAATCTCCTTAAACAAATATGAAATAAAAATACCTGCAAAGCTATTGATCAGGTCAACCTTGATTGGAAAAACACTTAAATCTCACATACTTCCAAAAAGAATGACAAAACAGAACTAAAAATGATTCAATGCATAAACTTCATCTTCATTCTCAATGCAATTTATACAATATTCAGAATATTTATTTTGGTTCAGAAGATTGAAAACTCCCATTTGTCTGTAGGTGTGGAGAGCTTTCTAAAAGTAGTATTCATATGATTCTGATGAGTTTTTCTAAGTGCAATATTAGATTTGTTTCTAGGTTCTTATATAATGAACAGTTTTTTCGAATTTATCCTTAATAAATGCCCTGAACGCCTCATTTTTTAATTTAATAAGTTGTTTAAGAGAAGGATTTAACCAGTATTTTTTCTTGATTTCGTCAACCCAATGTCTTTTTTTATTAATACACGTTTTTTGGGACAATATGAATCAATGTAATAACTCAAAATATACTTAAATAACAAACATTTTATCAACATTGNGGCTTGGTATAGTTTCATGGATACTACACTTAAGTCAACTGAATTTAGAAATAAATTCCGTTGCTCTCTTTCATTTCTATTAAAGTAATTGATATTCCAGTCTCCCATTACCAGAATGTTTACTAATACAAATTTTCGTATTTTATTTTTAATTTATTGAATGAAATTTTTCAACATACATTGGTTTGGGCAATATGAGACATTTAGTAACTGCTTTTGACACTGTTATGTATAGTAGGGGGCTTAACTCTACCCATAAGCTTTCAAATTGATCTGTCGTACGTATGTCTGGCCTATATATTGCCCTAAAGCTTTCTGGAATTAAAATAAGAATCCCGCCTTCTTTAGTTTTGTTTAATTTAAAAACTAAGGTCTATTTTTGAAAATTTCTTTGGTCGCATACTTTATCCCGAAAGAAATGTTTATCATTTATTCATACGACTGTGATGAAGTGCATACATTGGCGAGACTAGAAGTCATTTAAAAACTCGGGCAAAAGAACATNATGTAATAACTCAAAATATACTTAAATAACAAACATTTTATCAACATTGGCTTGTGAATTGACCTTAATCCAATTTTCTTTAGATAAAATTCATTTCTAAGCGAATTTAATAAGAAGGAATCCTTTTCACGAATTTCTTTCTATTGTCTTTTTTTATTTCGATTCTATAAAAAGAATGCACGTAATAATGGAGTGATCAGAGAATGGACATTCACTGCTTAAATATTAAAAATCATTAGTGTTGAAATGCTATTAGTAATTTGGCTTGGTATAGTTTCATGGATACTACACTTAAGTCAACTGAATTTAGAAATAAATTCCGTTGCTCTCTTTCATTTCTATTAAAGTAATTGCTATTCCAGTCTCCCATTACCAGAATTTGTTTACTAATACACACTTTTGTATTTTATTTTTAATTTATTGAATGAAATTTTTTAACATACATTGGTTTGGGCAATATGAGACATTTAGTAACTGCTTTTGACACTGTTATGTATAGTAGAGGGCTTAACTCTACCCATAGGCTTTCAAATTGATCTGTGGTACGTATTTCTGGGCTTTATATTGCCCTAAAGCTTTCCGGAATTAAAATAAGAATCCCGCCTTCTTTAGTTTTGTTTAATTAAAAAACTAAGGTCTATTTTTGAAAATTTCTTTGGTCGCATACTTTATCCCGAAAGAAATGTTTCCCCCTTCCCATTAGAAAATTCTGAATGCACCCCTGAAAGATAAGATAGAAAATTGAGATTGATTAGGTAATTATTTGATCTTCTGGGATGATTTTCATAATGTGATCTATTGTTTTGTCAATTAGAATAGTTGTAAACAATGGTGTGACGTCGTAGCTGACTAAATGAGTGTGTGTATTTAATAGTTGTTCATTTGGTTGAAAAATATTCAGTATCAATTTTAATTTTCAATTTTTTAAGCTTTGTGGGCCAAGAAATTTTCATTCCATATGCAAGAGCTTCCAATTCTACGTCAGTTAATTTTCTTGATGACAGATTAAAAACAGTATCCTTTACACCAAATGTTTCTTCAATATTGTTTTCTTTCTTCTAATTTTTAAGTTGTTTCTCATGTTTATACACAATTGTTTTTAATTAATTTTAATTTATGCAAAGAAAACCATGCAGATGTTCCTTAATAAAGATCACATACCGATTTCCCTGTCTTCTAATATCATTTATTCATACGACTGTGATGAATGTTCAAATGCATACATTGGCGAGACTAGAAGACATTTAAAAACTCGGGCAAAAGATCATAATTTAAAATTTTAAATCAACCAAGAAAACCTTAATAAATAAACAAAGACATCAATCAAATAACAGTATTTGAAAAGTATTTGCAAACACGTCTTAAGTTTTCGCAAATACTCATATTTGCAAGTTTTTGCACAATACTTGCAAGACCATTACCTGTACTGCAGGATAACAAATCTTAGCCAGGGGTAAGCCTGTAACCCGCACATCAGTAGTCTATGCCACCAGGTGAACACCCAATACATGATACAGGCATATAATTAGTGGCATTAAATAATTACGGCTCCAATCAAATTGATAGCAATTTATAATTTTTAATTGTAGTTAGTAGACAAAATATCATGTTTATTTATAATTTAACAGAACATATTTTAATCTTCTTTCATTGCATTATTTTTCGAAATTTCCATGAATGCAACGTCAGTGAAAATCTTAGAAGTTTAATTTTGCATAGTTAATTCTCTCGTTAACAGGTGCCTAATTAAAATATAAATTTAACATTTAAAATGGTACTATCCTTTCCAATGAAACATTTAATTCATTAGGAATAAAATTCATTTCAAAAATTTATATTCACCAAAATGCAAAACTTTTCACATTATATTTGGTTTAAAAGAACGCGAAGTCAATCACTGATGTATTTTCTTGAGCTTTAGTAGCTTCCCGATTTCTAACTTCCGTGTTTTATCTCTGCGAAATATACGCCAATGACTATCAGGATGCTCCAATCGNAACAGAATGCTAAAACGAAAAACGGTGGCAATAATGCCATGACTTATTCAAGTTAATCGAAAACAATTTACTTTATCAAATAAATGCAGGTCTAATAACAAATAATATGGAGTATCAACTTTATAAAACGTATTCCAAATGTACATGAGAACATTTAACCAAAATATTTTGACAATCTATTACATAACCATGAGCCACTAGATGGTTCATATGCATTTCCCAATACAGATTTTTGACTATAGTCAAAATACTAATCGTGTGGCAACCCCTTAAAGTATGCATATTCAATAAAGTAAACGATATAATTTCTTTAAAGCGAATGCGTTCAAATTGAATTTTCAATAAAGAAATCCGCTCCTGACTGCTCTGTGATTATTAATGCTTTATATATAAGATTGTAGAAGTTCAACTAGACATTAGTTTTTGATTTTTAGATTTGTTTTAAATCAACATGTTCGATAAGAAATTGTTAGTTTTCACGTTTTTAAGGAATTCCTCAAGTTAATTCGCTTCTCCTCTATTATTTAATTAAGCAACTATGAAACCATTTGAGATAAGCAATTTTAAATATTCCTTTGCTATAAAAATAATTAAAAGACTGCGCCATAGCAAGCAGATGTCNATATGATTAAAAATCCTGAGATATGAACAATCTATTGAAAAACATGTTCATCTGTAAGTGTAAATTTTGAGCCAAAATTTATTCCTGTAGCTGAATTACATAAATTTTTATAAAAACTTTCAAATTCTTTCCTTTATCAAATTTATTATTATATTATTTATGCAAAAATTTAAATAACAACTACATCTTTGAACTTTTCTAAACGATTAACATGACTATTATTAGCATGCCAAATTGGTGAAGCATAAATGTATTAGATTCTTTTTTTATATGGAAGTTAGTACTGAATGGAATTAAATGGGCATTAAAATTTCAACTAATGAATTCATTTTTACGTAGTTTCACACTGTTAAGGATAGAGCATTACAACAGATTCATATTAGCTTACATATTTAATAAATGAAGAATCCATTAATTACCAGTTTGATATTTAGTACAAAAATGCACGTTGTATATATTTGTAGTTTCATACACGTGTGAATGCGAACATGTCACTTCAAATCAAAGGTGTAGTTGAATGCCTTGTTACAATACCAACAATCATAGTCGCGTTTTCCAACGTGACAGTTCATATGTCTCTTGAGTATTCATTTAAGTGAAAACCGTTTTGGACACTTTTTGCAAACAAACAGTACCTTGAGCAACTTCCTGAGGTGGATTATATGATGATGCAAAATGATGATTTGTCATATTGCTAAGGTTAATATCATTCGAAATTACATTTGTACGAAAGGCACCCGGTGGCTGTATAGTTTTAAAGTTGTTCGAAATTATTTCATGGTACTTTGCAAGATTTCTATAGTAAGTAAAGAAAATTGAATTCATTGACCATTCATAAACAAATGCTGCTAGAAAATTATGTAAACATTTAAAACAATTTGCACGTTGCAATCTGCAAAGTAAATTTTACATCACAATTATGTTATCAAATCAGCCTTTGGAACAGGAATTCCGAAGAAATTGATTACTATTTATATTGCATTCATTCAACAGAATGCTAAAACGAAAAACGGTGGCAATGATGCCATGACTTATTCAAGTAAATCTAAAACAATTTACTTTATCAAATAACCGCAGGCCTAATAATAAATAATATGGAGTATCAACTTTATAAAACGTATTCCAAATGTACATGGGAACATTTAACCAAAATATTTTGACAATCTATTACATAACCATGAGCCACTAGATGGTTCATATGCATTTCCCAATACAAAGTGTATCAAACATCTATTTGCTCATTTATAAACAAGTGAGTGCATTATGTAAACATTTAACCGAATTTGCACGTTGCAATCCACAAAAAGTAATATTGGAAATCATATCAACCTTTATGAAACAGCATCTGCCAATGAAATTAAGTGAAGAACGTGCTAAAGCCAGGTCCTTAATTATATTGTTTATTTATTAAGGACATTTAAGATGAAAAAGCAAAGTTATTTAAAATAAAAATTCCCATTTTTCAAAATTACAATAACTTGACTATTGCGTTGGAAGGACTTGGGGTTGGTCACACGGTTAGTCTTTTGACTAATAGTCATTTTCAAATAGAACAATTTCTATTTCATAATTTGACAAATCGTAAACCGCAAAAGTCACTTTTTGGGGGGTGCCACACGGCTAGTCTTTTGACTATAGTCAAAAAACTAATCGTGTGGCAACCCCTTAAAGTATGTATATTCAATGAAGTAAACGATATAATTTCTTTAAAGCGAATG
>CABFPE010000001.1:2500225-2514483 GCA_900660155.1 Hofstenia miamia
TATAGTCTTGCCCTTACCTACTTGTCCTGTACTGTCTTACTTGGTCTGATCTTTCCTATTTTCTGCCTAATCCTTGCCACTTTATTCTCAATTCTTCTCTCCCATTCTGGCTTTCTGTCTCTCTTATCTTCTTGTCGTCTTTTCTTTTTCATGTCCATGCCTATATTCTTCAGCACCTCACATGCACCTGTATACACTAAGCTATTTAATTCTGTGACACTCCTAGCATCTATCCTCTCCAACACTTTATTGACCTTTGCTGTCTCTACTGCTAGCTTGCCCTTCTTAACTCCTCTTGGAACTGGCAACCTAGTTCTCTCACCCATTTCTTCTTTCATCTTTTCCTTTATTGCTGCTGCATTATTTTTATTATTGGACACAAACATGCCTAGATACACATTAATTATTATTATTATATATTTATTATGCGTGTATATTTAGTTTTTAAAATGCTATTTCATTTTGAGTGCAATGCTATGTAGGCTGTTGAAAGCTGTTTAATCTAATTCAGCTCCATAAGATACAATTTACGTATATACAGGGTCCGCCATAAGTCACTACGAGTTTTTTGTTTAATAAGAAAGAGTAAAATATACTTTTTTAAAAAACTGTATAATTCAGGTATAGGTACAGGTATAGCAGGTAAACAATACATAAAATAAATTTGAAAATATATAAGCAAGATAACTATAAATTAAATGTCAAATGGGTCCACTTGTAGACCATTATGTTCGACACATAAGCGAAACCTCCTGAAAGGTCGATCATTTATTTTTCGGAGAACATCAGCTGTAATCTTGTTGGTAATCTCATTGCGGACTACTTGTTTTAGGGCCTCTATATTATTAACCTTTTGAGACATTATTCCAGGTCTTATAATGCCCCACAACGCATTATCACAAGAGGTCAAATCTGGTGACCGTGGAGGGAAGGCGACGNATATATATATATATATATATATATATATATAGCGTGTCAAAGAATTTTTGCAAAAACAAAAATATATAATGTCTAAGAAATCACTTTATATGAATATTTTCGAATTCCTCCTACTTTCTGAATGAGGGGGACTTACTTCTTTCATTACCACTTTGTGTTTTCAACTGATTATAAACAATGGTTGTTTATTTAAGTAGGACCATGTATGTACTCCAGTAAAAACTGACAGTAGTATCAAATATTTGCATTCCAACCTTAATATCCACTGAATTTCACAATCATGCCTATTGACTGCTTACATAATTCTTCAGCTCAAAGCAATGCGGAAATTGTCATCAGCAATATTCCAGAGCAAGATGGAGCGAGGCCACAAACTTCGCATCAAACTCTTCAGCGTTTTAACTCGAAGTTTTCTGGACATTTAATTTCATGCAGAGTTGAATTTATTTGGCTAGCGTACTTAATCGATCTTTCAGCAGTCGATTTTGCTTTCTGGAGTTACCCTAAGAGCAAAATACACGGTTGAAACTTCGATGACATACATGATAGTAATGATTCAATCACGATTAATGTGAGAGAAATGCGACAAGACTTCTAAAGATCAACTGATGAATCAATTATCAGCGGATGGCACATATGTCTTGAAGAGGATGATGTGCTTGCGACATAGATTTCTTGATAATTGTATTTGTATCTATTCCCTTAAAGTTGAATTACTCGTGATAAGAGATCATTTCAGTCACTACTGGGTAGTATACGCTTTTTGCACAATTCACCCATTGCAGCAGATTTTTTTCTTGTGTTTTGGAAATATATGGTTTTTATGGCAATTCTACAAATTCTACAAATAAGTTGATATCACACTGGAATCCTTATAACACTGCATTTGCAGGGGTGATTAACTATTCACCACTCCCGCTTTAACAGTCTGCAAATTTTTCAGAGATCCCTCTCAATTGATGAATTAGTGCCATATCATCTCTATAAGTACATTTTTGAGGATACATGTTTTTGCAAACACCAATATAATTCAATCTCTCCTAAATAATTTTATAAGGCACCAAAAAAGGACTTCTTGCAACATTGTTGGACTGACTAATAGAGGCTAATAGAGTTAATTAAGTATTTCTTAAAATAATAAATTTTCTAAGCGATCCAGGAACGCATTAGGGCATTATCTCAGAGGTAAGTAAAGTTAAAGTTTTTGGAATGCGTACACAGTAAAATTGATTTTAATAACTATTGAAATATTTAAGTAAACATTATTTTAGAGTGCTGTCTCAATTCTTTTGTCCAACTCTGAGAAAGTTCTGGTTACATAAGATCCAAAGAGGAAGCATTAAGCCACAAGTATATTGCATTCAAATTGTTTTGTAGAAGTGCCAGGGGATACATTCTTATTATCTAGCCTTATTAACCGATTATTTTACACAACTGAATCTCTAAACTCTTTAAACTATTTTAATTCTTAAATTGGTAAATGTCTCAATACTTTGTCCAGATCTGTAGCAATTCTAGGGTAGACGAAGCTTGGGGTAATTTCATAGCAAAGTTAGTTTTACACAATAGAACAATGCTTTATCGCATATACGATTATACGCTAATAAGATAACTATTGTAATATGTTCAATTGTAGAGAATGGATTCATATTAAAACCTGAAGAGGTAGTAACAGTAGTTGAAATAAATTACCTGATCTATTGAAAAAATGTAAATTTTGTAAATACGAATTACTTTTGTTATTCGAAGGATATGTGGCTCATATTTGAGGTTAAAGACCTTCACTTCGGGAAGTGCTTCAATCTTCAAATAATTTAACACTATGCTTTTAGGCTAATGTAATTTTGTGTATTTTAAGTGTTCATGAATAAAATTGAAAGTCGCTAGCACAATATTTAACACTTGAAGATATGCGGAAGGAATCTAGCTTTAAGATTTTCACTATATATTTTTAATGATAGCATTTATGAGTTGAGCAACCTCAATTTTAAGAACTTTGTGACAAATTAGTGTCTTCAAATTTAACATAAAATGCTTTGTGAAGAAAATCAAAAACACGTAAAAGAATTTAAAAAATAGATTCAAATAGGGAATCAAAAGATCTTTAAAATTGTTTGGTATGACTTTTTGAATTTTACTTCTTTGTTCGGCAAACATTATTTTTGAAGAAAACGTACTCTTAAATTTGTGCAGTACTAAAGTAATTCTTTCATTTTTCCCAGTTGGCATATGATTTCCTTTTCAGTACCAAGCCTAAACAGGGCATATATTCAAACTTCTTTGGCTGTTATATGATTATTTTTTGGTAATTTTTAGAATGTCACTTTGACCACTGTGCACAAAAGTTCAGTAGGTCAAATTGTTCGACATTACAAATCAACTAGCAAAATTGTGAAGAAGACGATTCCCGGGCGGCCACCCAAAGTTAGTCATCGGGGGAGGTCGAGTTTAGTACGCCTTGCCCGCATAAGCCCTCGAATGAGTAGCAGCGAGCTACGATCGAACTGGATCTCTGGTCATATTTATACTGCATCTCGGATACGCCAAATATTGAAGAAATATAGGCTACGTAGTCGTGTGGCAGCGAGAAGGCCCAAGTTAACGGGAACACACCGTTATAAAAGAACCAACTGGAGCAAACAAATGATAGAAAACCCTCAAAATGTATTCGACCATTGGGTTTTCACTGACGAATCAAAATTTGAGGTTAATCCTTCGAAGACGGAGCTTGTTTGGAGACCAACAGGACCCCAAGAAGACCGCCACAAGCCACGATATCTAGCAAAAGGTTCCACTACCAGGACACCTGCTATCATGGTTGGGGTGCACTTTGGTCCAATGGAATGCGAAAAATTGTCCGGTTATCAGGAAATGTTACTGGCGAGTCGAATGTGAATCTGCTGCGTCAGCATCTACTTCCAATGTGGTCGGAAGACCTTTTTCTGCAACAGGACAACGCTCCTCCTCATCGCTCACAGGTGTGTGCAGCCTTCCTAGAAGAGGAGGGAATTATGACCATACCCGATTGGCCACCGATGTCACCCGACATTAATATTATAGAGAACGTGTGGAAGGTAATAAAAGATCGATTACAAAAGAGTTCTATTGAAAATTTGGAAGAATTATGGACAACTATCGAAAAAGAGTTTTATGGGCTTTTTAATGACTACATAAAGAAACTTTTCCAGTCAGTACCCCGACGCGTGAAAGCTGTTTTTGAAGAACCTTGGATATCCGACAAAGTACTAACCAAACTGAGGAAAGCGTTTTTGAGTTTCTAATTTTCTTTTTATTAAAGAAATGTTCTGAAAAAAACTGAATTTACTTTTGGTTCGATCTTTATTTTCAGTACTGCAAATGCTTCTTTACAGGTGCATAAGCTAAGAACTAAATCTATGAAAAAAAATTAACACAAAATTAAAATTTTCAAAAAATATGTGACTGAATAGCCAAAAATAAATTTACTGTTTGAATCCTTTCAAAATAATTTGTGTGTCAGAATATTTATAGCCATCTCTGTAAACGTTCATATCAATGCAAAGGTTAAGATTTTTTAATCTCCAACCCATTTGAAAATTTGCCCCTGGCTAGGTAATTAATTGAATTTAACTGGCTAGGTTATATTGGACCTAATTCACCCTGGGTTATATTTGGACTTATTGATTCTTCTATGGTGTTGGATATATATAAGTTAGACCCCCCCCCAAACGTTAAGGATATTCTAATAGTAGAAATACAGAAAACTGCTTTGAAAAAAGTTAGTGAAATTATTTAGACCTAATAAAAGAGTTCCTTCAAAAGCTAAGTATGCTGCATTAAATCTAATATTTTGTTTAAATTAGAAGAATAGAACAAATCAAATAGCTCAAAAGCATAGTTAATGTGTCGCCTTCAGATTTTTCAACAGGCCGAGCTTGAGCACTGCTTTAGATATAAAACGAGCCTTTCCCATATTAACTAGCATGAATAACTTAAAACGCCAAATTTCCACGAACTATACGCACTTGCAAAGACTTAACAGCAGTGTTTTAAGCATTGTTAATGGTTAGCAAAGCAATTTTTTTGAACATCGCAAAATGGAAACAAATTTGAATTTTAACATGAAAATGTTTAAAATTTAGTAATAACATTGCATTTAATTAAAAGAACAATAAAATTTTTTTAACAATATCCTTTTATCTTATAAGTTGCTCATTAGAAAATCGTAATTTCATATCTTAAAACATTGCGTTATAATCTTAGAACACAGGTCTGTAAAGCACATTTAAAGAAATGCAAGACTTTAAGGATGGGTTTTAATGCGTAATGTACTTTTAAGGTAACTAAAGCACTCTTTTACATGGGTTATGAAGCCAAGCAAATAAATAGTTTAATTTGTTTACGCACATTTTTCCTATTTTCTCATTTTATAATTTTATTTCCAATGTTTATTAAATAATATCAAGAGCTATGAAAAAATATCGGAATAAAACGAGCCTCATTAAATGTTTCTATTTTACGAGCCGATCTTAGAAACAATGACGTTAACAACAATAAAATAATAAAACAAATACAGTGCACAAAAGNTATATATATATATATATATATATATATATATTATATTTATTTATTTATGTATTTATGGAGATAGATTTAGGTGCATATGATAAGAACTAAATCTCTGAAAAAAAATTGAAATTTTCCACAAGTATGTGACTGAATAGCCAAAAATCATTTACAGATGGAATCTTTTCAAAATAATTTGTGTTGGAATATTTATAGCTATCTCTGCAAACGTTCATCATCAATGCACCATTTAAGATTTTTCTATGTCCACCCCCATTCAAAAATTTTGCCCCTGAAATATAGGATAGAAAATTGAGATTGGCTAGGTAATTAATGGGATTTAGCATCTTGGATTATATTGGACCTAGTTGATTCTTCTGTGGCGCAGGAAGCGTATAAGATATACCACACCAAACGTTGATGATATTCTCAAGGCTAAAACTGCTTTCCCATATTAACTAGCGTGAATAACTTAAAACGCCAAATTTCCACGCGCTTTGTAAAAACTATACGCACTTGCAAAGACTTAACAGCAGTGTTTTAAGCAGCGTTAATGTTTAGCAAAGCAATTTTTTTGAACATCGCAAAATGGAAACAAATTTGAATTTTAACATGAAAATGTTTAAAATTTAATAATAACATTGCATTTAATTAAAAGAACAATAAAATTTTTTTAACAATATCCTTTTATCTTATAAGTTGCTCATTAGAAAATCGTAATTTCATATCTTAAAACATTGCGTTATTATCTTAGAACACAGGTCTGTAAAGCACATTTAAAGAAATGCAAGACTTTAAGGATGGGTTTTAATGCGTAATGTACTTTTAAGGTAACTAAAGCACTCTTTTACATGGGTTATGAAGCAAACAAATAAATAGTTTAATTTGTTTACGCACATTTTTCCTATTTTCTCATTCAATGTACCTTTTTTATAATTTTATTTCCAATGTTTATTAAATAATATCAAGAGCTATGAAAAAATATCGGAATAAAACGAGCCTCATTAAATGTTTCTATTTTACGAGCCGATCTTAGAAACAATGACGTTAAAAACAATAAAATAATAAAACAAATACAGTGCACAAAAGACAAAACATTTCACACTTTATTTGGGTTTGAAGAACGCGAACTTGATCCCTGAGTTATTTTCTTGAGCTTTCGAATCTTTTCGATTTTTAGCTCGCGTGCTTTATCTCTGCGAAATATAAGCCAAGCACTATCAGGATGTTCTAATCGAATATGCGCTTGATAATCACTTCCAGATTTGGATATGAAACTACAGTCCTAAACAAGAAATGTTGATTGCAAGCCCGATTTCTTATAAAAAAAAATTATAAAAAGCAAAAACTTACCTCACAAACATAAATTTTACTTCGTCGTTCTTTGAATCCATAATTTAATTTAATGGAATGAATCTTCTTAAGATGTGATTCAAGTGAACACCTTTGAGTGAAAGCCTTCTCGCACACATCACATTGATAAGGCCGTACACCTAAGCAGAAGTTTAATAGGTAAGTTTCAAGGCCTTCACTGATTTTCTGTAGTGACCTCAAAATTTGGCAGCTCCCAAGAATGGCAAAGCTTTGTCGAAACTATCCTAATGTAATCAGTTTTCTTTACATGATTAAATACTTTTTGGCTAGCCTAGTAAGAATTTTAAAACTTCCTTAGATATTAACCCATCTATTGACAAAGTGTTCATCTGTAAGGGTAAAATTTTGAGCCAAAATTTATTCCTGTAGCTGAAATGCATGAAAAGTAAATTTTTGGGAACACTTTCAAATTCTTTCCCTTAACAATTTGTTATTTTATTCAAACAAAAATTTAAATAACAACAAGAACTGCTTCTTTGAAATTTTAGATTAACATCACTTGTATTAGCATACCAAATTGGGGAATCATAAATGTATTATAGACATTCTTTTTATATAAAAGTTAGTATTGAATGGCGTAGTTGCTGTGATGTTGGCAATTATATTAGCAGTAAACTTTCAAATAATGCATTCATTTTAACGTAGTTTCACACTCTTAAGGATAGAACATTACAACTGATTCATATTTGTAGCTTAAATATTTAATAGATGAAGAAACTGCTAATTACAAATATTATATTTAGTACAAAAATGCATGTAATATATATTTGTAAACTCTCATACCCGTGTGAATGCGAACATGTCGCTTTAAATCAAATATATCGTTGAATGATTTGTCACAATACCAACAATCATAGATGCGTTCTCCGTGACACTTCATATGCCTCTTGAGTATTCTTCGAAGAGAAAACTGTTTTTTACACTCTTCACAAATAAACGGTTTCGATGAATTTGTAGTTGATACTGCATTATCTGCCTTCGGTTGTTCTACATTTTCTCTATTGGAAGTAGAAGGCAACTCACTACTTTGAACAACTTCCTGAGGTGGATTAGACGATGATGCGAAATGATGATTTGTCATATTGCTAAAATTAATATCATTCGAAATTCCGTTTGTACGAAAAGCCACCGGTGGCTGTAGAGTTGTGAAGTTATTCGCAATCATTTCATGGTACTTTGCAAAACTTCTATAGTAAGTACCGCTAGGAAACAATTGCGGATACATAAATGGATAAGTAGGATACATCAATCCGAAATTATCAGGAATCGGCACAAATGGATTCATATACATGAGCGGTGTTGTTGATGAGGCTGCATATGCTCCTGTCTTTGTAGCATCATTCTGCTGGACCAGCTAAAGTGTTTCAATAAGCAAGTGTGTTTAAAATAAATTGCATAAACAGTTTTATATAGAATGTAGAATCTGTGAATCGCAATATAATATTTCGGTAGAAATAGGATATACTTACGTCATCCGCTTTATTTGGCAAAATTTCGTCCCAATTCCTTCTGTCGTATGTCTCATGGCGACTAGATTCTATTTCGGTAATATTCGTGCTGTTTGATACATTTTTGCCACTATCTCCATCTAAGATTAAAATTTAGAGCATTAATTTGCAGATGAAATAAAAAAATCCAACACAAATTTATATTTTGCTAGTACCATCATAATTGTAAAAAGCCTATTTAAATACTTTAAAATAACGTTTAAAACTGCATTATTTTTACTCCTACTCAAGAACGTTTGCTTCTTCAAATGTGCATCCAATACTTGAAAATAGGTCTGTTCAGTGATGGATATTTAATAATTAAACTGTACTCGATCGAACCACCAACCATACAAACAATGGTCTGTTCTGTAATGGACATTTAATAATTAAACTGTACTTGATCGAACCATTAACCAGACAAACAATTTTATCAACTGAACGAACTCTTGATTCCCTTACCCTACCCGACTACAAAATCATTTAGGGAAATGATCCAAATTCAATACAAATTCGTTAAATACTTCTATGAACATGAATTCATTAAGCGTATGCAGACAATTAGAGCTGTTTAATAAATCCTTAATATTCATATTTTGTGAGCAATATAGTCTCTAATGCGATTAAGTAGTAATGTATAAAATTATATTTACAAATCTTTATATATATATATATATATATACAGTACTGGAAAAAAGAATTCGGTGACCCATGATTTGTCATAAATATTTCTAAGAAATGGATGCCAAGAAAGTCATAGTTATTTTTTAATTAGATTTGGGGTTGCAGAAAGAGGAATTCATCTTATAGAGCGACTTCGAAGTACTGTCGGAGATATCATCAGACGCTTCAATTCTGAAAATATCATTGCCACGAAGCCAAATTCCAGAAGACCAAAGAAGACCAAAACCTCCAAAGCAGCTATTATGTGCCTTTGAAAGAGAAATCCCAGGAAGACTTCAGAGGAATTTGGCAAGGAATGAGCTGATGGTCACTTTGTGACAGCAAAAACTGTGCGAAACATCCTGAAGAATTACTCAATTGGGACTTTCGTGGCACCTAGAAAGCCATTCTTAACCTCAAAGATTTCGCCAGGTGAGGTGGGAAAATTTAATGAGAGACAATTCATTTGAACATTGGTCTAATGTTATATTTTCAGATGAATAAAGTTTGAGCTATACTCATCGAAAGGAATGTTGATAAAGAGACCAACTGGGCAGAAGTTCAGATTCTTGCCACAACTTACTTGGAAACCATGAATTATGGTAGAAAGTCTGTAATGCTATGGGGCGCAAAAGGGAAGTGTGGCTTTCGCAAGATTGTTCACATCACTGGTACTCTCCCAACTCTTAATATGCTAGGATTCTAGAAAGAGAACTCTTGCCACTCGTTACATGTGATTCAATGTATCAGCAGGATGGTGCTCTATGTCGTACCTCAAAAGAAATGACCAATTTCCTCCACAATAATGGGGTTGCTATCCTTGCTGACTGTGCTGGCCAATCTCCAGAACTTAAAATTATCTAAAATATGTGCAAAGAGGTCAAATATCGTATTGGACAGCATACTCTTCACACTGAAGAAGAGCTGTGGAGCATAATAATGAAATAATTATATGCAATTCCCAACAGCTTTAGTGAAAAACTTTTTGCTTCAATCCCTGATTGCCTTGAAGCTGTTATTCGCTCAAAGGAGCCCCCAACAAAATATTAGAAGAGACAATTTTGTTGCAAAGTGCTTGTATTGCATCAATTATTAATTTTTGTATCTTATTTTCAATTTACTTTTTTCGGATATGCTCATTTGTTAAAATTTTTCAGGTGGCCGAATACATTTTTCCAATACAAGTTTTCTAATTTTGATTAAAAATTAATATTTTATAGTATTAGATATACAAATTTTCTATTCTTAATCAAAGTAAAACTTAGTTATAATTTTAGGCACAATCTATCCAATTAATGTTCATTATTTATTCAAAATATCAAGGTTTTCGCATATATATATATATATATATATATATATATATATATATTCAAAATAAATACATTGCAATATTTTGATTAATTGAAAGCTACCTATTTTAAGCAAAGAAAATTAATTTTTCTTGCTATCTGACGTTTTGCAAGCTTTCGGCAAACTAAGTTTGACCTTTGTTTCTAATGCTCTAGTAGCTTAGCCTATGTCAGCTTTTCATATTAATTTTACATATATCTGAGTGCGCAAACATATGTCTAGCCAAGTTGCGAAAATTCTTTTTTTCAGCATAGAGACCCATTTCTAGCATCTATTGAAATCTGTTGATGTCAATTAACATGTAATTACAATGAATCATTTAAAATACTATTAGAATCGTTTCACAATTGACGAATTCTTTGAACTTCCTTCGATATCTCAATTGATTGTCTCTCATCAATACCATTAGGAAGTATTGTTTATTTCTAAGCTGTATGCACATCAATTAAATATTGCAACAAGCCAAAAAGCAGCAGTTATTATGCTGATTGTTTTTTAAAAGCAAAGCTAAGAAAAAAAATAAAAATACAAAAACGCCTTTAAAAATATATTGCAATATATTGCAATTTATTGCAATATTATTGTGATTAAATTTGGCGCCAATATATACATTGAAATATATTTATTGCAATATATTGCATTAGCAATATATTATTTAAACGCCTTGCCAAAAATCTTTTTTTTATTTCAGCTTGCCTCGCGTGGTTTTAGGTAACTAGGGCAAAAACATATGTATGCCAACTTTCAGCCAATTAGGTTCAATATTGACCTAGCGAAAATGACTTTGACATTTTTGAAAAAATTCAAAAATACCAAAAATTAAAAATTCATGTGTGATTAAATGAACTACTATAAAAGTAAAATAATTATGAATTTAGGTTTTAAGGTTGTTCAAATCATGCAAGGCAACTATTTTCTCTTAACAATTTTGTTGAATGTTCCATGCCCATCACAACCAGTCGAAACATCGCCAAAACATTGAATTTGAATATTACTACAAAAATTAGATTCCTCATTGAAAAAAATCTTATTTGCATGTACTTCAGGCTCGAGAATAAGTTCTAGTGCAAATCTTCATCATTGCATGAGCGGACCCAAACCCACATACGATTCTATGTAAAAGGCTTTCAATGTTTTTAGCAGGCTTGGTTAGAATAGTTCAACAAGATGGACAAATCGTTACTTAAAGGTAACACTAGTAGAAATAGGGTTAACTGCGAACATGTTGACAACCAAACTTGATACTTTCAGTTACTATTTTGGTAGCTCTTTCAATGGATTGCATGTAGCATTGAAATTTTCCGACGTAATAACTTTGCATTTCGTATCTTTTCCGATTGAAAATTTCCTAGTTCTGCAGTAATATGGCCTCGCTTATATGTTGGTTCACATTTGATGTTGAACCACAACGGGGCATAATTAGGTACAATAAAGCTTACAAATCGAAATTTTTTGCATTTTCAAACTATGCAAAAAATAATTTACATATTTGTAATACCAAAGTAAACAATATTGTTTTGAACGATATATCTCCAGAATTGTCACCATCTAGTTTCACAAAAGATGCCGGTGTGGAAGATCATTAGTATGCCACATGCATATGAGCCACAATACTCCTGTGTTCAAGATTTTACTCAAGTAAAGCAAGTAAAGGAATAATGCCTCCTCTTCAAACAGTGTTTACATTTGTAGAACCATTAAATTTATTAAGCGAGTCATGTTATTCGAAGGCAGTGTATATTGTAGATGCAACACTGGCATCACGCATATTAAATCATCGAAACGGATCCACGCAGGATTTCTTCACTTTAACAGAACAGGATTAGCATTCATATGCATACTTCCTAATATTGTCTATCAAAACACAAGAAAATTGTTGTAAATGATCTAAATATCTTCAAAGAACTTATATTCGAAATCATTGTTGCTCACCAATATTGGGCGAATTTGGCTAAAATTTTGCATTTACAAATATTTTACCCCCGAGTTACCCAAAACCACACGAGGCAAATCCTTAATGTAAATATAAATAAAAAAAAATATATATATATATTTCGAACTGGAAATTCACTTCAAAAAATAATTGCACTTGAACTTTCGATATTTATTGATTGAAAATAAATATTTTTAAACTTAAGAACTCGAAAATATGTTTTTATTTGAAAAAATTCGATCGAACTCGAAATAGAAACGTAAAAACTCGAACACGGGCCGAGTAACTATAACTCTATTCAAAAAGCCTGAATCTATCTCAAAAGAGTTAAATTACTAGTAAATATAAAAGACAAGTAAACACAAATGATGTCCTTCCATACGACCCGTGTGTTCTCCAAACAAATTTTACTAATTTATATAAACAATGAGTGCGATATTAACGGCAAACAATAGCGATTACGTAAACTAAGTTTGATATCGTTTGATAAAGAAATGCGCAATCTCTTGTTTCATGTTGATAATCCGCAAGAGCGAACTCCGCGAGCACATTGGCGGTGTTTACACTGTAGGTGAACATGATTTTAAAACCTATCGTGCTGTGAGCTAACGTCTTTAAGCTTATCAATGAGCAACCACAACCTCAATGTAGCAAGCAATTAACTTACAAGATGTTGATAACGGAAAACCATGGAAATCATAATTTTGCATATAGATTATTGTTACTGAAAGGGGATCAGGGAGAATTATGCCATGCGAATTTTTTTACGAAATATTGTGTACATAGGCCTATAACGTAGATTGGCAATAAATATTTACAAATTGTTAGGATTTCTCGAAAACTAGATTTGAAAAGTTCAGTTTAACATTAGCAGAAGTTGAATAAAATGTAACTTATGCAGAATAAATGTAGCAGAAAAGTTGTAAGTGAGTCAGGTTAGCCACACGTGGAACAGGTCAATTTTTTTTACACAAAATGAGCCAAGCAAATTTTTTTAGTATATTTTGATTTTGGTCCCATATTTTTGCATGATTTCAGTCCCAGAAACTTCCATGAGACTCTGCCACCAGACTCCTCAAAACGTATTTGGCTAGCATGGTCAGGACAATAAAAATTGAGCAGCAGTGATCATTCATGTTTTTCTGATTCTATGCAAATGATTCCGAAAACTACAGATTTCCTAAAACTACTGCATTTATCTAATGAAATTTGACAAAGCATATCCTACTGCTTGTTTTTTGTTTTGCTTTCGCCCATATGTTTTTTAAAGGTGACGTCATTTGATTATTACTAAAGAAACAACAAAACAATTACAATAGCAATTCGAGATTTTGCGGATTCAAAATATGTTACTTTGGCCTATCTAACGTACAAAAACGCAGCGCTATTTGCAAGTTGTGGTTAGTAAACTAATTAAGTGCATTTTGGAGTCTTGATATTACATGTATAACGCAACAAGTGGTGTACATGTGTGAGCACTTTATAGACGGGACAGCTATTAGAGCTTGAATTTGGCTAAAGACGCACTTTTAGAATTAATAACAATATTAATCGTGTTTCTTACCGCAAACATGAAAAATGCTGTATTAAGCCAGTTTTCAATTTCGTAAAAGACTAAATATATAATTATCGAAACCCGATATAATTTCTAAAATTAGATTTAATTCAATTTAAAAGAAGCTTAAATTTCAAATTCTGAGAAATTAAATTATACGGCTGAATCTGAATGTGCAATGTACATGAAAAATGATAGATTTGTAATTTATTGAAACCAGAAATTGAAATTTGAAAATATTTCTGTTAAATACTGACGGCAACAAATTAAAAGAATTTTTTTAAAAAAGGTGACTCCTTTAATGTCCACATAGGTAGGTATATATGTTTGTATATTCTATAAAGCAAACGATATAATTTCTTCAAAGCGAATGTGTTTAAATTGAATTTTCAATAAAGAAATGTTTTTGTGA
>CABFPE010000001.1:2530588-2549077 GCA_900660155.1 Hofstenia miamia
GTAATGCTATGGGGCGCAAAAGTGTTCACATCACTGGTACTCTCCCAACTCTTAATATGCTAGGATTCTAGAAAGAGAACTCTTGCCACTCGTTACATGTGATTCAATGTATCAGCAGGATGGTGCTCTATGTCGTACCTCAAAAGAAATGACCAATTTCCTCCACAATAATGGGGTTGCTATCCTTGCTGACTGTGCTGGCCAATCTCCAGAACTTAACATTATCTAAAATATGTGGAAAGAGGTCAAATATCGTATTGGACAGCATACTCTTCACACTGAAGATGAGCTGTGGAGCGCAATAAAGAAAGAATTGTATGCAATTCCCAACAGCTTTAGTGAAAAACTTTTTGATTCAATCCCTGATTGCCTTGAAGCTGTTATTCGCTCAAAGGAGCCCCCAACAAAATATTAGAAGAGACAATTTTGTTGCAAAGTGCTTGTATTGCATCAATTATTAATTTTTGTATCTTATTTTCAATTTACTTTTTTCGGATATGCTCATTTGTTAAAATTTTTTCAGGTGGCCGAATACATTTTTCCAATACAAGTTTTCTAATTTTGATTAAAAATTAATATTTTATGGTATTAGATATACAAATTTTCTATTCTTAATCAAAGTAAAACTTAGTTATAATTTTAGGCACACTCTATCCAATTAATGTTCATTATTTATTCAAAATATCAAGGTTTTCGCATATATATTTCCAGCAATGTATATATATATATATATATATAAAATAAATATATTGCAATATTTTGATTAATTGAAAGCTACCTATTTTAAGCAAATAAAATTAATTTTTCTTGCTATCTGGCGTTTTGCAAGCTTTCGGCAAACTAAGTTTGACCATTGTTTCTAATGCTCTGGTAGCTTAGCCTATGTCAGCTTTTCACATTAATTTTACATATATCTGAGTACGTAAACATATGTCTAGCCAACTTGCGAAAATTCTCTTTTTCAGCAGAGGGACCCAATTCTAGCATCTATTGAAATCTGTTGATGTGAATTGACATGGAATTACAATGAATCATTTAAAATACTATTAGAATCGTTTCACAATTGACGAATTCTTTGAACTTCCTTCGATATCTCAATTGATTGTCTCTCATCAATACCATTAGGAAGTATTGTTTATTTCTAAGCTGTATGCACATCAATTAAATATTGCAACAAGCTAAAAAGCAGCAGTTAATGCTATTATGCTGTTTGTTTTTTAAAAGCAAAGCTAAGAAAAAAATAAAAATACAAAAACGCCTTTAAAAATATATTGCAATATATTGCAATTTATTGCAATATATATTTGAAATATATTTATTGCAATATATACATTGAAATATATTTATTGCAATATATTGCATTAGCAATATATTATTTAGGTGGGTTGCTAAAAATCTTTTTTTTATTTCAGCTTGCCTCGTGTGGTTTTAGGTAACTAGGGGCAAAAACATATGTATGCCAACTTTCAGCCAAATAGGTTCAATATTGACCTAGCGAAAATGACTTTGACATTTTTGAAAAAATTCAAAAATACCAAAAATTAAAAATTCATGTGTGATTAAATGAACTACTATAAAAGTAAAATAATTATGAATTTAGGTTTTAAGGTTGTTCAAATCATGCAAGGCAACTATTTTCTCTTAACAATTTTGTTGAATGTTCCATGCCCATCACAACCAGTCGAAACATCGCCAAAACATTGAATTTGAATATTATTACAAAAATTAGATTCCTCATTGAAAAAAATCTTATTTGCATGTACTTCAGGCTCGAGAATAAGTTCTAGTGCAAATTTTCATCATTGATTTAGCGGACCCAAACCCACATACGATTCTATGTAAAAGGCTTTCAATGTTTTTAGCAGGCTTGGTTAGAATAGTTCAACAAGATGGACAAATCGTTACTTAAAGGTAACGCTAGTAGAAATAGGGTTAACTGCGAACATGTTGACAACCAAACTTGATACTTTCAGTTACTATTTTGGTAGCTCTTTCAATGGATTGCATGTAGCATTGAAATTTTCCGACGTAATAACTTTGCATTTCGTATCTTTTCCGATTGAAAATTTCCTAGTTCTGCAGTAATATGGCCTCGCTTATATGTTGGTTCACATTTGATGTTGAACCACAACGGGGCATAATTAGGTACAATAAAGCTTACAAATCGAAATTTTTTGCATTTTCAAACTATGCAAAAAATAATTTACATATTTGTAATACCAAAGTAAACAATATTGTTTTGAACGATATATCTCCAGAATTGTCACCATCTAGTTTCACAAAAGATGACGGTGTGGAAGATCATTAGTATGCCACATGCATATGAGCCACAATACTCCTGTGTTCAAGATTTTACTCAAGTAAAGCAAGTAAAGGAATAATGCCTCCTCTTCAAACAGTGTTTACATTTTTAGAACCATTAAATTTATTAAGCGAGTCATGTTATTCGAAGGCAGTGTATATTGTAGATGCAACACTGGCATCACGCATATTAAATCATCGAACCGAATCCACGCAGGATTTCTTCACTTTAACAGAACAGGATTAGCATTCATATGCATACTTCCTAATATTTTCTATCAAAACACAAGAAAATTGTTGTAAATGATCTAAATATCCTCAAAGAACTTATATTCGAAATCATTGTTGCTCACCAATATTGGACCAATTTGGCTAAAATTTTGCATTTACAAATATTTTACCCCCGAGTTACCCAAAACCACACGAGGCAAATCCTTAATGTAAATATAAATAAAAATAAATATATATATATATATATATATATATATTCACTTCAAAAAATAATTGCACTTGAACTTTCGATATTTATTGATTGAAAATAAATATTTTTAAACTTAAGAACTCGAAAATATGTTTTTATTTGAAAACATTCGATCGAACTCGAAATAGAAACGTAAAAACTCGAACACGGGCCGAGTAACTATAACTCTATTCAAAAAGCCTGAATCTATCTCAAAAGACTTTAATTACTAGTAAATATAAAAGACAAGTAAACACAAATGATGTCCTTCCATACGACCCGTGTGTTCTCCAAACAAATTTTACTAATTTATATAAACAATGAGTGCGATATTAACGGCAAACAATAGCGATTACGTAAACTAAGTTTGATATCGTTTGATAAAGGAATGCGCAATCTCTTGTTTCATGTTGATAATCCGCAAGAGCGAACTCCGCGAGCACATTGGCGGTGTTTACACTGTAGGTGAACATGATTTTAAAAACCTATCGTGCTGTGAGCTAACGTCTTTAAGCTTATCAATGAGCAACCACAACCTCAATGTAGCAAGCAATTAACTTACAAGATGTTGATAACGGAAAACCATGGAAATCATAATTTTGCATATAGATTATTGTTACTGAAAGGAGATCAGGGAGAATTATGCCATGCGAATTTTTTTACGAAATATTGAAGTTGAATAAAATGTAACTTATGCAGAATAAATGTAGCAGAAAAGTTGTAAGTGAGTCAGGTTAGCCACACATAGAACAGGTCAATTTTTTTACACAACATGAGCCAAGCAAATTTCATTTAGTATATTTGATTTTGGAGAAATATTTTTGCATGACTTCAGTCCCAGTAACGTCCATGAGGCTCTGTCACCAGACTCCTCAAAACGTGTTTGGCTAGCATGATCAGGACAATAAGAATTGAGCAGCAGTGATCATTTATGTTTTTCTGATTCTATGCAAATGATTCCGAAAACTACAGATTTCATAAAACTACTGCATTTATCTAATAAATTAGACAAAGCATATCCTACTGCTTGTTTTTTGTTTTGCTTTCGCCCATATGTTTTTTAAATGTGACGTCATTTGATTATTACTAAAGAAACAACAAAACAATTACAATAGCAATTCGAGATTTTGCGGATTCAAAATATGTTACTTTGGCCTATCTAACGTACAAAAACGCAGCGCTATTTGCAAGTTGTGGTTAGTAAACTAATTAAGTGCATTTTGGAGTCTTGATATTACATGTATAACGCAACAAGTGGTGTACATGTGTGAACACTTTATAGACGGGACAGCTATTAGAGCTTGAATTTGGCTAAAGACGCACTTTTAGAATTAATAACGATATTAATCGTGTTTCTTACCGCAAACATATTAAAAATGCTGTATTAAGCCAGTTTTCAATTTCGTAAAAGACTAAATATATAATTATCGAAACCCGATATAATTTCTAAAATTAAATTTAATTCAATTTAAAAGAAGCTTAAATTTCAAATTCTGAGAAATTAAATTATACGGCTGAATCTGAATGTGCAATGTACAGAAAAATGATGATAGATTTGTAATTTATTGAAACCAGAAATTGAAATTTGAAAATATTTCTGTTAAATACTGACGGCAACAAATTAAAAGAATTTTTTTAAAAAAGGTGACTCCTTTAATGTCCACATAGGTAGGTATATATGTTTGTATATTCTATAAAGCAAACGATATAATTTCTTCAAAGCGAATGTGTTATTAAATTGAATTTTCAATAAAGAAATGTTTTTGTGAGAAGTACTGTCTACTCTATATGATGGAAAGAAGTTTTTTATAACACAATACTTTTATCGTTGTGCAAAGTTTTAATTCTATCCTTATAAAATATGTAATCGGTAATTAAATGTAAAAAAATTAACATTAAACATTATTACAAAATCTAGAAATAATTTATCACATAAAGTTTAAGGTACACAGATCACCCTTAAATCCTTAACAATACTTATTGGCGATCCCCGACGTCAAAAATATAATATAGAACATAACGTAATCAATTTAAAATATAAGCTATTCGCATTAAAAATTAAGGCATTCAAATTAAAACATAATCATTCAACTTATAATAAATATCAAACTATGACTTTTTAAAAAAAAATGATATTTAGAAAGAAAACAAACTATAAACTAATACTTTCTACTTTATTCTCCATACAGTAAGTCATCTCCTCAGTCATAAATCTTGCTTTTTGCGGCTCTGTACATGCTGAAAAAACGAATTGTATGAATAGGGTAATCGCATGTATGATTAAACCTTCAAAAATACCTTTTCCTTGATTCAGTCTATAACTCATATGAATTATATATGTGATAAAAATGCACTGTACATTTGGGCCTTTGGAATATGGCAGTGTAAATGTGTTGCACTGGCCCTAAATCGACCTTGCCTAAAGCCTTTTGTAAAACATTTAAATTACTTTCATCGTGGTAATATATAATTTGATGCTCTGATGTAAGCCTTAAAATGGATTTTTGCAGCATGTGCTGAGGCTATACACAAGATATATTTCTGAAGATGATTTATTGAATAGAGAAAAATGTAGACATTGTATTATATAGTTTATAGTTTGTTTTGTTTCTTAGTTTAATTTTTTTAATAATGTTCTAGTTTGAAATTAATTACAAATTGAATTAATTTTTAATTTGAATAGGTTATGTTTAAAATTGATTGCGTTATGATTTAAACATGAATGCGTTACATTATAATTTGAATGCAGTAATTTTTAATTTCAATTCCTTAGTTTTCAAATTGAATGGTAAATGGTATAGATCAAACAGGTTACGTGAAGATGTAGATGAACGTTCCGGAATAAGCAATTTATGCCACTTATTACTAGTTTTGTAAGCTTGCATAAATAATTGCTTACTAAAATTAAAAGTTTTTGTTTGTTTGTTTGCTTAATACGCAATTAGATAAATTGTGGGCAATAAATAGTCTGCATTTCTCTTCCTACCCGTTTCGGACCATGAAAAAAATATTATTTCCATATCATGTCAGTATTTCATGAACATTCGTCTAAATATTAATTAATAACGATACACTATCCTTTAATCTAGAATAAACAGAATACAACGCATAAACATAACGCATACCTTTATTTTGTAAATTTAACATATTGCAAAACCGAGAAATATTGATTATTTCCATATCATGTTAGTATTTCATGATTTTTTGCCTAAATATTAATTAATAATGAATACACGAATATATAATCTAGAATGAACAGAATACAACGCATAAACTTAACGCATACCTTGCTTTTTGTTTTGAATCAAAGCGAGTTTTTTCCGGGCAAAGTTCGGCATAGCCCAGAACAGTTAATTAATGATGCTCTTCATTAAACATGTTATTTACTTAATTGCCAGATAAGCTCGCTGTGTGCTGATTGGCTCTGAAACCACATCTTGGGGCAACCATACTATGACTGGTCAATCCTAATTGCATCGCAATAATTTATGTTTAATAAAAAACGATGGTGCAACCACCTGCTGAAAATGAACTCATTAACAGCAACAAATCTGTAAAACGGCTTTAAGTCNTTTTGTGATTTTTCCACATTTTTTGAAGTATTTTTTGTCTGCACAATATGGGAATCATCCTAACTTTGCTTACAAAGATTCAACAAAAACACCAATAGTCTAAATTTGGGGTAGCTTTGTTACCCAGAAAGAATTTAGCTTAAAACTTTTGCTTTAGGATGATTGCTAGTTTCTAATAGTAAAACCATGCTTGAAAAACCCTGTGCTATGATTTCATGAAAATTTTATTAATATTCATTTATCTTGTACTCAAAGAACATCTAAATTGGGAAATTCTCACTTTTTTTAGTTTTTGTATGCTATGATTTTTTGCATAAATATTAAATTCAAATTCCTGGAGTTTTAAGCTTGATATAGCTTTTTTCGCAGATTGTCTTCACATAGCAACTTTAATATGGAAAACCATAGCATACAAAAACTAAAAGGACTTAGAATTTCACAATATAGATGTTTTTTGGGTACAAACTAAATTCCTATTAATAAAATTTTCCTGAAATAATAGAATTAGGGTTTTTCAAACATGGTATTACTATAATAAACTAGCAACTATCCTAAAGCAAAATTTTTGAGCTGATTTCTTTTGGGGTAACAAACTTAGTTTAAACGTTAAGAAAAGAAATAAGGTCGTATACTGGAGTGTTCAAAACCTATTTAAGCACAAATGTATTGTTCAACAGCTAAATTTTTTTTTTAAAAAATCGACAAATGTTTGGTTCACAAAAAAACTTTTTTAATTAAAAATGCAAAAAACATTTTCTAAATTTAAAAAAGCGTTTTTTTTTAATTTTTTTATTTCCTTAAAGTATTTTAGGGAATTCATAAGCAATAGGAATTATTCGTCCAAATAATGTATTGAGAAAATAAAATTCATTATTCTTTGCTCAGTTCCTGATAGAAAAGAGCAGGCTTTCCTATATTCTCAAAACCAGGCTCGAAAAATGTCATATGTCATTGTCAGAGTGGGAAACTAACGTTTTAATCCAGTTGAAGATGAAACCATAACTGACACTGATAAATGCGCTATTTTTACACTTGTCACCAACAAAGAAGAGAAATAGCTTTACTAGTATTAATAAATAGTCAGTGTATGGTGAGTAATTGTAATTCATAGACTTCGACAATACTCAGATATCTGTCACAGTAACAATAAACGAGCAAATACGCAACCAGATACATCAGAATTATTAAATTTTGCGCTTGTAGACTGACCTTCTTCTGCCTCATCAAAGTAGCCGGAGATTACATGTTTAGAGCTGTCGTCCATCTAAAATTGCCGCAAAAATTCTGAAAACGACCACTATTGCTTGAAAATTCGACAACGATCATCAAATAAATAAAAAAGGTGTCAAAACAGTGTAAGATATTATGATTTTATACCTACCATATCATCATATCGTCGGATGCCTACGTAGGTTCCTGCCGTGCTTATTAAATCATCTTTGAAGAAGGGTGAGCCTACCATAATTGCTAAGATAATTGAAGAATTTCCTTTTTATTCTTTAATAGCATTACATTTTGTTTAGCAAAGGACATATTCTAGTTGTGGTGGTTACAATTATAACGACATTCCAATGTGACTCTTTTTAGTTTTATAGTATTCTGCAGTGTATTTTTTTGCAAGCAAATTCATGTTTTCGGCACTGCAGAATTAGCTAGTTGCAGATGCATTTAAATGTTTCAGTCAATCGATAAGTTCTTTTTTTATAGACCTGTGCGTTATTTGTGTCTTTCAGAGAGTTGGACATCAACAAAGCGCAGTAAAACATATTTTAGATTTCCTTTAAGTTTTGAGATACGTTTGTATGAAGTAGGTTTGCATCGAGAAATTAATGTTATAGTGACTTTATAAACTCACGTGGGCAGACATTTTAAGTGAGATTGAAATTCAAAATTTACNGGATGCCTACGTAGGTTCCTGCCATGCTTATGAAATCATCTTTGAAGAAGGGCGAGGCTACCATAATTGCTAAGATAATTGAAGAATTTCCTTTTTATTCCTTAATAGCATTACATTTTGTTTAGCAAAGGACATATTCTAGTTGTGGTGGTTACAATTATAACGACATTCCAATGTGACTCTTTTTAGTTTTATAGTATTCTGCAGTGTATTTTTTTGCAAGCAAATTCATGTTTTCGGCACTGCAGAATTAGCTAGTTGCAGATGCATTTAAATGTTTCAGTCAATCGATAAGTTCTTTTTTTATAGACCTGTGCGTTATTTGTGTCTTTCAGAGAGTTGGACATCAACAAAGCGCAGTAAAACATATTTTAGATTTCCTTTAAGTTTTGAGATACGTTTGTATGAAGTAGGTTTGCATCGAGAAATTAATGTTATAGTGACTTTATAAACTCACGTGGGCAGACATTTTAAGTGAGATTGAAATTCAAAATTTACATTTGTTGAACAGTACATAGCTTAAATTCCATGATTTATCATCTATGAATCTAAAATTGATAAAGGACGTTCCAAGATTCTCGAGTCAAATTCTAGTGGTTGTTTTATTGAAATTGGTAATTGATCAAGACTTCTATTATATTTTAGAACTGATATATAAATATGATGGCGAAGTGTTAATAACTACATACAATGCAAGTTTTCATTTTATTTGCATGGCAGGAATAATTCTGGTAAATCAGGAGAGCTCCGATGGTCCCACAAGTGCAGATTGTGTATTTATCAGAAGATTATATGACAATGTTTCATGCAAATGACTAATTTAAATTTCCAATTTATGCATTAAGCATCAATCATGTATCAACATAAGCAGCTACCAACTAAGAAATATCAAAGCTATGCAAGCGCCAAAGAAGGCTATCGCAAAACCACAATTCAAGCTTCGCCTGTATGCGCATTGTATGTGCAATATTATGGGAAGATTCATTTTAAATAATTATCATCTAAGTTCTTTTCCAAATACTTTCAAAGACATCTTAGCAATTTTGGCTCATTATTAATTAATATTGAAAAGAAATATTTTTTGCATCTGTAATATATATACATATAATTGGTGATGCATATATCTAGCGTTAAATAAAATGTACGGTGCCAATTATATAAGTAAAATACAGAAAAAAATTTCACTCAGATTTCTTCAAAAATTTTTATATATTTACATATTGCTAGAAGTTGTGAACAAATTAAAAAAATAAGCGAAATATTGCACTACTCTTTAGTTGTTCCATTCTTCTAAAATATATCATCCAAGTTTATTATAATAAGAGAAATACTAAATATATCTAAACTTTGAAAACGACATAAGATAGGGGATTCTGACTACTTTCATCGCCGTTATCGAACTGTCCCAGGTCGTGAACCATGCATAAAGTGCAACTTAAATTACGCACAGTGTGCCTCCATGAATATTAAATATTAGTGATTTTCTCCAGACAACAAAATTGCTGCTATCATTAGCTTTAGACCATTTTATCGCCTAGAAATTTGGTATGGGGAGAATTTGAAAGTTTCCTATCAAAATACGGCAAAATATTTTGGAATAGATGTATCAATATTCCAATTTAGATTTTTGAATAATATGTGAAAATGTGGGGAAGAAGAATGAAACCATATGGTAATATTATGATGTTGAGGGTTAGTATCTTTTCATTAATACAGCCGTAGCAGAGATTTAGGAGCTGGTGGGCATACATTGGTCTAGATGGGCTTCGACGAAGTTATGAGCTTCGGCTGGCGTAAGCAAAACTAAACTAACTGTGTGGACTTCAATTTCCAGAAAAACTTTGGCTTATATATAAGATGTATATTTAATAGTGAACTCTTAACGGGCTTGGAATGAATAGGTCTCACTTTTTATCAATTATCTGGACCTATACCTTTTGTGGGTTTACACGGGCTGTGCTTCAACCCAGCTTACTTATATTTCTGAGCTTCATCTCTAAGCTAATTACTCAAGATCATGGATAATCCTAGCTTCATGGAAACGACATAAACATTACAAAAATAATTACTTTTCCTATTTAACTGTATGATTGAATGATGAACTTCTAAATTTTATGAAAATGCCTTCATAATGTTTTCCTTTAATATATTTATGAAATGACATTTTTAAAAGGCAATTTGTTTTAGTGGATATTTCTCAAATACAAGTCAAACGCATTCTCTTATGCAGGGTGATTTTTAATGATAGTAGCAAGAATCTTCAATTGCTCCCTAATTATGGAATGGATTTTGCAAGTAAAAAACATTAAAAGTCTTTTACTTGGATACTTTTTAAATACAACATTTTTCATGTGCTGCCTTTCTGAAAGCAAACAAGTATTGTCCTGAACTTGTAAACTGCTCATCACTGCACTGGTAAAATTTGGTCCAGTTTACTGATTTTTTATTTTAATGAATGGCTGCCTTGAATTGGTAGGTTTTTTACGGTAGACTCCTCCCTTTATTTAATACAAGATTTAATCGTCCCGACTTTGCCTGATAATTCCGTTTTAACTACCAACATTGAAATAAATTTGCTATTTAAATTTAGAATTAAATAAATATTATAGGTTCGCATAAACAAGATTTAATGTATGAACCTTTTGGTTTGATATTTATAGTAAAATAACTAAATAATGTTTGTTGTATTGATTTGAAAGAATTTACGGTGGTTGTTTTATTAAATATGCTGTCACAAGTGACATCATAAATACAAATCGCGTATTATACCGACAATTAGAAGTTATTAGCATTAGATTCAATGGCTGTAATTCATGGGGTCACCAAACAGAAATAATTCATCTATCACTGTATAATGATGAACTGATTTCAGACAAACCAACTCATGGTCTAGGTTATATTTTTTGCTAAATTTTTATATTGGATTGAGTAGGGTCAATCAAATAGCGTTCTACATTGCTTNTATATTTCTGAGCTTCATCTCTAAGCTAATTACTCAAGATCATGGATAATCCTAGCTTCATGGAAACGACATAAACATTACAAAAATAATTACTTTTCCTATTTAACTGTATGATTGAATGATGAACTTCTAAATTTTATGAAAATGCCTTCATAATGTTTTCCTTTAATATATTTATGAAATGACATTTTTAAAAGGCAATTTGTTTTAGTGGATATTTCTCAAATACAAGTCAAACGCATTCTCTTATGCAGAGTGATTTTTAATGATAGTAGCAAGAATCTTCAATTGCTCCCTAATTATGGAATGGATTTTGCAAGTAAAAAACATTAAAAGTCTTTTACTTGGATACTTTTTAAATACAACATTTTTCATGTGCTGCCTTTCTGAAAGCAAACAAGTATTGTCCTGAACTTGTAAACTGCTCATCACTGCACTGGTAAAATTTGGTCCAGTTTACTGATTTTTTATTTTAATGAATGGCTGCCTTGAATTGGTAGGTTTTTTNTTTTTGTTCAAATCAATTGTAGAATAATATTTTACCCATTCAATTATTACGTTGGAAAATCCTTTTGGTAGGCAGTAGCTTTCTGGAGAACTTTCTGAATGTGAAACAGTGTATTTTTGCAATCANGAACTTGTAAACTGCTCATCACTGCACTGGTAAAATTTGGTCCAGTTTACTGATTTTTTATTTTAATGAATGGCTGCCTTGAATTGGTAGGTTTTTTACGGTAGACTCCTCCCTTTATTTAATACAAGATTTAATCGTCCCGACTTTGCCTGATAATTCCGTTTTAACTACCAACATTGAAATAAACTTGCTATTTAAATTTAGAATTAAATAAATATTATAGGTTCGCATAGACAAGATTTAATGTATGAACCTTTTGGTTTGATATTTATAGTAAAATAACTAAATAATGTTTGTTGTATTGATTTGAAAGAATTTGGAGTGGTTGTTTTATTAAATATGCGGTCACAAGTGACATCATAAATACAAATTGAGTAATACTAACAATTAGAAATAATGTATCTATTACTGTATAATAATGGATTTGAGTTCACATAAAAGCAACTCATGGCCTGGGTTATATTTTTTGCTAAATTTTTATATTGGATTGAATAGGGTCAATCCAAAAAATGTTATGCAGTATATTGTTTAAAGGTTGTTAAGTTTTTGGATGTCAGTATAAATCATNTGCAATCACTATACATACCAATTTGATTCTTCAAAAGATAGCTAAAACTATCCAGTTGAATTTCCTAGCGATCCTGATTCTGAAAAAAAATATTCTAGCAGCGGCTTCTATTCCTAACTATTTATTAAAAATAGGATTAATTTACTAATGTCACTGTTTCTCTCCTTTCCACTCTCTTATAATTCTGTCTCTACGATTTATGTAGAAATTCTGTTTATACAAATATTCTCTCTTAAACTTTGATGTTTATGTGGTCCATCTCGGCACAAATAATAAGAGGAAAATTCCGCGACAGTTTTTAGAAAAACAATTTTGTTTCAGAATTACAAACGTGGTCAATGTAAATGTTAGCAATGGATTGAGGCCACAATTTTAGAGATTTTGATTACTCTTTTTAATCACGGCTTCCATATATTACTTATAGCTTCAATTGATTATCTTAAGCTAGATTTACAAGGATTACGAAAACTACTTAAGATTTATTTGAATACCAGAAAAGCTTTTACAAATTTTATTTTGCCAACTGTATTGGCTAAGGTAACACTTAAGATATGATAAGATACGATAAGATAAGAGATTCTATATTCAGATTTTCAATTACAAGACTGGTTATTATATTAAATAAACCACAAAAAACCTATTCTTATGTATTTGATTCTAACCTAGGAAAAGCAGCTTCGATTTAAAAAAAATTCAATTTTCAGCAAAATAAATAAAGAAATTCAAGAAAATGACAGAATCATTAAAGATATAAATGTTTTTGATCATAAAAAAATTCTTTAAAACTAATTGAAGAAGTTGAATTTTATTAAAGAATCTTAAAGACAGTAAGAGAGGGCTAGAAATGAAGCAAAAATATTTCAAAGGGTACGTTTTTCTGAATTTATTACTCCAAAAAGCCAAAGTAGGTTGATAGGTAGATGAGCTCTATGGGTCAGGCTCTATATGACTTTCCTTTTTTCTAAACATTAAGTGGAGGTTCATCACTCGGAAATATTTTGTAAAGTATTTGAAATAGTTACTTTCAGTAGTAATTTAATTTTTGTAATTCTCTTTGTTTGGGGCTCCAAACTATTGCAAATTATCAGCTATTTACATAAAACAATTTTAACAAAATAGCTAATCAAATAAACAAATACTAGAAATTATATATATATTTAGTAAAAATTTGTATTATTATAATGAAATAATTTTTTGATATATGTAATGCAAATTATGTTTAGAACTAATTTCGAGATGATTTGAGGGATGAAATTCATGCATATAGAGAAGCACTGGTATTGTCAATACAGAGTAAGTTGACTATCCGTATTTTTATGTTTTTTTTTAAATTTTGTAATAATTTTGTTAAGATTATTTCATAATAGAATATTTTGTAAATTTTACATTTATTGTTTCTTAAATAAAATTGTAATGTCTTAGAAGTTGCTTTAAGAATAATTAATAATCTTTATATTTTCTCTAGGAATATTTAATAATCTTTAAAGTTTCTTTAAGAATGTATATAATCCTTACAGTTTCTTAAGAATATTTAAAATCTTTAAATTTCCTTTAAGAAAATTTAAAATCTTTAGTTTCTTTAAAGAATCTTTGAAAATCTTTCCAATTTCTTGCAAAGAAATGTTCAAGAATGTTTAAAGATTTCAAAGTATTTTTGACTGGTAGGAGTATTTCGTCTAAGGCCCTGCGTAAACCATACAACTTTTATTGCTTAACATATTATAGCACGCAATGTGTTGGGATAATTTTGAAGTAATTTTAATTCCTCCGATGTGGTTTATCTTAATTGGTTCGACAAGAAAAGATGCGTCGTTTGCGGTTTACATAAGCAGTGGCGTACGCTAAGGGGAGGCATAGCGGAATTTACCCCATCAAATTTTCAAGAGTGATTTTGACTGGCTAAATATAAACATATTTTCGGTAAAAAAATGAAAAATTTAAAATCTAAGTCGTGAAATGAATTTTTAGGGTCATTTTTAGTCATGTGGGGAGATGTCACCCCGTCTGAAAAGCCTGTGTACGTGCCTGTGCCTGAGCAAATTAGTGATCAGGTGGCATTTCGATTAGCTTCTTCCAGCGATGTGCTTTTCTCAGCGATCAACTTTGAACTATGTCAACTTCTCTTTGTTGAATTGGCAGCACTCTTGTCTTATCGAATCTGCGGTCAAAAACTCTTCCTCTCTTTGTGCTTTCCTGCATGCTTTTTCTACCCTTCACAGTGATTCACTGGCGGATAACCAATTAAGAATGAACACGCCTTTTCTTTCTATTTTTGGTAACGGAGTTCATTTTAATTAATGGACCATCTGCGCAGTTGTTCATCAATTTGGCAATTACCTATGTTTGCATCTGTTAACTAGGAAGTTATCTAGCTTTGTGATTCTTAACATAACTTAGAAGCCAAAGGTTTAACAAATAACAAATTACACTTAAAAATCTAACAAAATTAAAAATAATTACTCTAAATAAATAAAACATACAAATTTTTATGGCACAAAATTTTCCATAATGAGAAATGTAAGATATGGCACACTAAATTTAAGAATTTTCTAGCAACTAAATGTAAATTCTGTATATGTATATGGCTTATATATAACATTCATATTTATTATTGAACTCCTAACGAACTTGATGGGATGAGTAGGTCTCATTTTTTATCAATTCTATGGACCTATACATTTTGTGGTTTTGCAAGGGCTTCACTTCAACCCAGCCTTATTTAAATTTCTGAGTTTCATGTTTTAGCGAATGACTCAAGATCATAAGTAATCACAGCTTGATGAAAACGACAGAAGCAGAACCAAAATAATTACTTTCCTATTTAACTGTATGATTGAATTATGAACTTCTAAATTTTATGAAAATGCGTTCATATTCTTTCCATTTTTAATATTGATAAGGTGACATTTTTAGAAGCAAGTTGTTTTAATGGATATCTTTCTTATCATACGCATTCTCTTATACCTTATGATTTTTAATGATAGCAGTAAAAAATCTTTAATTGCTTCCTCATTATGGAATGGATTTTGCAGTACAAAGCACTAAAAGTCTTTTAATTAGCTACTTTTTAAATACCTGTCTTTCTGAAAGCAAACAAGTATTGTCCTGAACTTGTAAACTGCTCATCATTGCACTGGTAAGATCTGGCCTAAATCCCTGAATCCCTGTTTGAATGGATAGCTGCCTTGAGTTGGTGGGTTTTTGACGGTAGACTAGTCCCTTTATACACTACAAGATTTAATCAGCCCGATTGATTCCGTTTTAACTAACAACATTGAAATAAATTTTCTAATTGAATTTAAAATTAAATAAATATTATAGGTTCGCATAGACAAGATTTAATATATGAACCTTTTGGTTTGATATTTATAGTAAAATAACTAAATAAATAATGTCACAAGTGACATCATAAATACAAATCGAGTAATACCAATTATTAGAAATAATGTATCTATTACTGTATAATAATGGATTTGAGTTCACATAAAGCAACTCATGGCCTGGGTTATATTTTTGGTAAATTTTTTTATTGGATTGAATAGGGTCAATCAAAAAAATGTTATGCAGTATATTGTTTATAGGTTGTTAAGTTTTTGGATGTCAGTATAAATCATGCAAGTTTTAGTACTACATTTATCAATTTTTGCTATTTAATAAATTTTATGTGTGTTTATAGTTATATATATATATATTTTGGTAATATAATATTTTGGTAGGTAGTGGTTTTCTGGACAAATCTCTGAATCTGAAACAGTGTATTTTTGCAATCACGACCTAACAATTTGATTCCTCAAAAGAAAGCTAAAAACTAACCATTTGAATATCCTAGCGCTGCTGATTCGGAAAAAGTTATTGTAGCATCAGCTCTTATTCCTAACAATTTTTTGAAAATAGGATTAATTTACTACGTCACTTTTTCTCACCTTTCCAATCTCCTACAGTTCTGTATCTACGGGTTTATTTAGAAATTCTGTTTATATAAATATTCTCTCTTAGACTTTGTCCTTTCATGTGGGACGGTCCCCTCACAAATAATAAGAGTGAGATTCCTCTACAGAATAAAAACAACAGCTTTGTTTCAAATTTACAAAGGTGGTTGTTCTAAATGCTAGCAATGAATTTAAACCACAAATTTAGAGATTTTGATTACTTTGTTTAATCACGGTTTCCGTATCTTACTATATATACATAGTTTCAAATGTTTATTTTAAGCTAGATTTACTACGAAAACTAATTACGATTTATGTGAATACCATAAAAGATTTAGGCCACCTGAATATACTTAGCGCCTTGCTGCAAGCATACATTTTAAGATTAATAAACAAAAATACACAAGTAATATCTATATTTGCCACCTCTTATTTTAAGAGATATTGCTTAGATATTCAGAAAAGTATTGTTTTCCTTAAGACATTACATAAATTGTTTTAGTGAAAGAAATTCACATTTTAAATGAAATTCGTGTAAAAGCTTTAAGGTTTGTTTACATGCAAACAGCTAATTTCAATAATCGATTTTAATGCAAAATTGGCAGTTAAGTTTTGCCATTACCAGTTTATAATATATCTAGAGATTAAAAATATTTATAAATCGTTGCCATTGTCTCACTTAGCATTACTATGCTATCAATGGCAGCATTTTTATATGCTTTCCATAAAAGCCTAAACAAAAAAATATGTAAGCAGTTTCATTTATAAAAAGAGAGACACATCTCATTTACATTGCGCAATCTTGCATTTGAGATTTTATTATTTTCTGAGATGAAAGCGTTTAGTAATTTTAAGAAGAAATCAACAAAAAGTTAAAAATTTCTTAGCAAATTAAGGTTAATCTATGCAAAAATTTAAAACAATTTAAAAAATTTGCCTTCATTGGTAACATTTGTGAAAATGCAGATTCAATACTATTTGGAATGCAAATTCAATCACTTACATGAGGGGCTCGCATCTGCTCCAAAAAGGGTTGAGCTCCCTAGCAACCAATCCTACGGTCCTGTATTAATGCTAACCTGGGGCAGGGCCTGAGCCCGTGCCCAGACCGTAGCCCGTCGATCGATCCGTGCCCATATCCTAAGCCCGTTATTTCTGTAGCTAAATGCTTTTAACTAAAATAGCTTGACAGTCAAAGCACCTAGCAATGTAGCTTACGTCAAAAACCAATTTAGTGCATTAAGTTATAACTAAGTTCTGTTTCCAGAAATAGTTCTACCAATTTATCAGAATAATCGACGACATATCAAACAGTGTGAAAATAATTTTAATGTTCTACTGAATAATCATTTACTGGAAACAAATTTTTATTTATCATAACAGTACACTACACTTTTGCATGACCTTACAAAATAAATAAATTACATTAATTCAATTCAAATGATATGGAGCGTAGTAAGTTCACAACTTATGAGTCTTACATCACATAATATAATGTACATGTTAATGAAATATCAGAAGCTGATAGGGAAACGAAACTTTCTGATTTTGAATAATACAGTTAATTTCATGTGGTTCAATGTAATATTTTATGTGGTATGTTATAATTTTTTATGCAAATCTACATGAAGATTAGTTTTAACGAGATACATATACATAGATAGATATATAGAATAGATAGATACAAAATACGTGTCCAATTGACCTAATCTATTTTTAATAAATTAAGACCATACTCTAGATGCTAGCATTGCAAGTCGAATTTCAAAAATATTGAATTAGCATTGTTGACGGACTAAAGCGGGATATATGCACCTATTCACACAATAATCAATACATTATACAAACTATCCAATCAAATCCATAGTGCTTATGAGCTTCTGTGAGGCAAAAAACCTTCTCAATTGCGTAAAAGACAAATAATTTGGGCCACAACAGGCTTGGGCTAAATAATTGATGTTTTGAAATTGGCTGGGCCGGGCCCGGCTTGGGCCTAAACAATCGGCCCAATTCCAACTCCGAAATACCTATCGCGTATGTTACCAATAATAAAGAGATTGTAAAGTAGCGTTCAGACCTACAACTTTGCTCACAACTTTATTTTTACATTTAATTAAAACCTTGAAAACCAATGTATTCTAATTCTAAATTGGGCCTGTAAAATGA
>CABFPE010000001.1:2560917-2580350 GCA_900660155.1 Hofstenia miamia
TATATATATATATATATATATATATATATATAGAACATGCAAATCTAGTTATTGAAACTTTCTGAAATTTTTAAGAATGGAAACTCTGTGCTTCTGTGCTAGTATGGGCTGGACATGGTTTTCCATTGCATTTTCTTCCTTGACATTCAAAAGATCCTAAATTTGTCACCCAAACTCCATCTACATCACAATAAGCATCGTTTGGCGTTATTTGCAACTAAATAATATAAAATTTACTATTCGTATTCTCTTTCATTATAATATCGAATGAAAAAAGAGCTAAATCAGTGCATATTTATAAGTTTCAAACTTTATGAAAAAACACGTTATCACACTACATTTATTAAATCGAATTATTAAACCAATAAGTAAATATTCTCTACATATTTAGGAAATATATTGAATATACCTATTATATTTGCTATGAGCAATGATATATTTTTATCTCTCTCTTCACATTATTATGTATTGGTTATTGGTATTTGTCAATTAAGAATCATAAATATTTCTATTCAAAATAACAGATAATTTTGAAGATTTCTACCTTCACATGTGCCCCTACTACAAAAGAGTCATTTGTGTACGGTGTATTATTGTAGCAATATTTTCTTTTGACTAGGCTACAATTTTGGAAACAATTAAATTCACTCCATTCTTCCCAAGTATTCTCACCAGGACAACAACACGAAATTTTTTCTTCCAAATTGATATTCTTACATTCTAAAATTTCCAATATGACAATGCGAACAATGATAAATATAAAAAAGCACATTCATATTGCGTACAAATTGACTTGTTTGCACAAAGATAATAAATATTTCAATTTAATAGGAAGTTCTTTTGTATTATTAGAATACAGTTTATAAAGAGACTATGTCAAAACCAAGCTCCTATTTAATTTGACTGTCTTAAAGGAAATATAGATGATGAAACATGTGATGTCGTATTTGAGAGATGTAAATCACTCAAACAAAAATTGCTAGCAATTAAATGGCTACTTTCTCAAGTGAGTAGGTTCTTATTTTAAAAATGACATTTTATGCAGAATAAATATATAAATTCAAAGAGTGCTCATTGAAAAATAATGGATTGAAATACATCGATTAGAAAATTTTAGCAAAGCATGAAGTAAGTAGCTAAATATTAAGTTGCAATTTATCACAGAACAAGCTAGTCCATAGCGGTCTAATGAACAACTTATTTAGTAACAGGATGATAAAAAGTTAATCTTACACTTACCTGATTCTTAGTAATTATCGGATTTTGGAGAAGTGCGAGTAAAATCAAGGGTGTCCAATTATTGCACCATTATTTAAATCAATCTGTTTATTGCCATTTATAATGGTAAGAACAGGTACTTCTGAGATTTTTTAGACAGTTATTAAGAGTAAAAAATTTACTTCTCTACTGGCTTTAGAGAGGTCTTTCATAATTAGAATATTTTTTAAATTTACTGATTGATGAAATTTTCCAATATTCTCAATAGGAACATCATCTTAACTTTATTTGCATGGATGTTATACTGCAAAGTGGACAATATCAGTCAAACTTCAATTATTAAATAACTAATCAGAATAAGCATTTGAAACAATATGAATAACTTTCCCATTTCGGCACTATGTTTTTTGCAATTACTTATATTGAAATATAAAAATCTGACAGTTACCTGATGGTTATTCGCTATAAAATTAAAGGACAGAAAACTTATTGACTTTATAATCGACTGTGGAAGTTTTGCATATAATTTATTAAATATTCTAAAATCTACAATCTGAGATTTCTGTAGTAAAGTTTTATATTAATCAATACTCACTTGGATGACCACCGTGAATTGGGATGCAATCCCGTGTTCTTTTGTAGTATCCCAAATGCGGACAACGGCAGCTAGTTTCCCAATCAGACCACTCAGACACTTCGAAATTTGTTTTACGTTTAGTATTGCAACTGTTCTTTAAGTAAGGCATTTTCTCTACCTTAACTACACAACGGATTCCATTATTTTTTGGCATTGTAATGTGACGCCATAATGATTCATTGACAATGAGTTCTGGAGAAACATAAAGATCCGTGCTTAGTAAGAGACACTAAATGTTTATATTATAACTACATGTGGTTGTCGAGAGTTTTAGACTGATGCAGCACAGAATCAACAATGGGTTAATAAGTGCTGATTAGTAAAATTTTCATCCTTTGTGAAATAATATGAAAAAACCAATGATTGCTTTGACTAGCATTTGGTTGATCTATGTTAGTTAGGGTTGGGTTCGACTATTCGAGCATTCGAATGTATTCTAAAACAATACAAGGATAGCTTATTAAGCACTCTTTGTACCATAGTAGGGTTGAATATTCGAAAATTCGCTTATGCTTAAATTTGAAAGAGCTTAGACACTTTTTAAACCCAATAACGGCTATTTTTAAGAATTTGAGGTAGAATACATGGTACTGGTAAAAAAGTAGTAAACTAGTACAAAATGATTAGTTGGAAGTATTTATTTTTGTTCAGTAATAAGCTTAGAAAGTAAATTATGCATTTATAAACTTTTATGAAAAATAATTCATTGATAAATATACTAAGTATTATAGCCTCAGCTATTAGTAATTAAGGGTAGAAATAAATAGTGATGTGTTGGTTCGGGTATCCGGTCTACCCGCTCGTAGCCGTAGGTATGGTAGATTACACATATTTTTTATCGGGTACGAATGGGTATAGGTAGGCTTTTCATTCCTCATCATGAGCATGATAAATTAGATTATTTTTCAAATCTATAAATTTCAACTAAATTGTTGAAAAAAATTACAATATAATAAACAAATTTGTTGCGTTCAAAACTTTGTTGAAAATTTTTAATTTGCTTAATAGCATCAAGTAAATTATTTTCGAGTAGAGGCCGGTACGAATGGGTTGGGGTGGGTAAGTAATATGTGTATGCAAGTATGTAAAGACCACAAAAGAACATTCATTAAAAACCATATTTGCTAACAAAATCCAACCACTAATGTAGTCGGATAGATGAATGAGAAGTATATCATCACATGCAAATCTAGGAAAAATAAGGTATTCGAACTTTTCCAATGTTCGAATAGTTTTCTTTGGTCGAATACCCACACCAGAGCTGCAACCGTACCTGGTTTTTGGAAGCACTGTCAGGCACTGCAAGGCGGATTTTACGCACGGCACTGCACGGTTTTTCAACAATATTATTTGGCACGGTACGGCACGGTTTTTCAAAAAAATCTAATTCTAATAGCAAATCAGACGAATACAAGTGTAATTTTTGTAATTTGTTTGACGAATTTACTGTAAATGTTGGAAAAAAATAACTTATTAAAAATACATATTTTAGGTCAGATTCCTAAAACATCCCGGTTTTATATAAATATATTATGATCTGTTTCCATTAATGTAAAGTGTCTCAAAAATAAACACCAAAATATTCATATTTACTAGAAGTAAGCAATGAAAAACAAAAAACTTTATTTTTGAAAAGTTTTGACATAAGGTTTACTTATTCAAATGTAATGTATGCTATTCTAACAGTACATGATGGACATTTAAATATAGGTAACTAATATATTAGAAAACGCTTATTGCATGAAAAAATAATGTAAAAATTAGAACTTAAACAATGAACTTAGAAATATTAAATTACACATAATAACTTTTTCTTTATGTACTAACTATGCGTCACGACATTGCCACAAAAATAGTATCTGATTCATCTGTAAGGAATGATTTGCAATTTTTCAAAAAGTCAAACAGGAATAATATTGCATAACGGCGAGAATGAATATACGAACATTGTTGTTGAATTTTAAAAATTTGTCTCAAGACACGGCTAAGTAAAGCAAAATATTGGGCACGACACGGCACGGCACGGATAAAAGCACGGCACGGTTGTAGTTCTGCCCCACACTAATACTAACGTTTTATAGCATTTGCTTAAACTTCTTAAACAAATATTTTCCGGTATCTACTATTGTATAAATTGATAGGTCGAATATATCTATAATTATTCTTGCCCCTACCCCCCCCCGCTAGCGGCGCCTATGGTAGCACTGAATATATTTCTTGGGAATGCATGGAATATTTGGGCAAATAAAATGCAATTTGCCCCAAAATCTAACAAAAGCGAAATCAATTTTCGTACGCCATCGCGCGGCAGAAATATTTCGTAGCAAGAATGTATACTTTTAGGCCGTGCGAGTATTTGAAACTAAACACTAACAGATTTATGGTTGGGTCGAGTCACCTCGAGTTTTACAAATTTGATTTTGAATTGTGCATTATACTGTGTATGTTTGCTTAAAAATAATAATATAATTTTCTAGTTGAAAAACCCTTCTAAAAAATTTCTCTCAAAGTCATTGATTTTGAGCCATATTGTTTATTGAATAATCATTTCTAACGTCAAGATGTTCTATTTGATTGATATTACGTTTGGAGCCGCTGCCTACTGATTGGATTGCTTTGAATGTTTTAACATAAAGAATTTCATTTTCAAGTCTTTCACAAAGTTATATTCAAATTTCTTTAGCAAAGGTCGCGATTTCAAGTTGGTATACAAAATTTACACTTTATTTAAGTGATATTGAATAGGTCTCCCCTTCTCCAATATAATAAAATCAGCATTGATTGTTTATACACAATAATTATCAATTACACATTTTTTGCCAATTACAAATGTAACTGCTAAAAATGAATTTTTTCGTAATTGGAAAACAGTTTATTATTTAATGGTGAAGATTTGCTATTACGATATTGATAGGCCTATGTACGAGATCCAACTAGACTCGAATAAAGAATATCCCGATTCGCAGAGCTCAAATATATTATATTCCCCGCTAAGCCCATTTTAAGAAATTCCTGTAAATTTATGAAAAATACATGAATACTTCTGCAGATAAGTCCAATGTAATATGTTTAGAAAATATCAAAGCGAAAATCACATTTTAAAAATTAAATTTCATTCGGAAAAGTAAAATTTTTAATTAACGGGACACACAATCTGAGTGCAGCAGACCAACACTAAGATTATGAAGCCAACAAGCTTCAAAAAATTGATTCTCTCAATAATAATCTCTTCACAAATGTAGTGCTTACACTAAATTAATATGAATTTGGAAAATCAAGTTTCACACATATGCTCTGCTAATGAATTTTATGATTTTTTATACAAAATATAATTCTAAGACTATTTCAATAATATGAGAAAGAAAAATACATTATCTTGTTATCTGGAACTTTTGTACTGATTGATAAATTTAATTACTAATACTGAATTATTGTTTTGCAAATTGGAGAAAATCCATTCACGTGGTTACCAATTTTATGGAAACAGCCTATTATATGTGTGTAGATTAAGAATATTTAAAAAAATGAGTTTTATCAAGGGCGTCTGAATTATTTACATAATTATGTAAATTTACATAAATTATGTAAGTAATTCAGACGAACTTGGTTTTATCATATGCAAGGGTAGACGAATGATTTCTATGCATAATGCAAACCCGTTGCATAATACATGTAAGCATCAAATGTGCAACTATTCAAATACAGAACCCACAGATGCATATCGACTTTTACCATGGCGGCCATTGATGTTACAATTGAGCATCATTTTAAATCATTTGATATCAGTAGAGTTTGGCTAATTCTTCAGATTCTTCCAGATTTGTCTGACTTCAAATAGAGTTGGACATGAATTATAATGATTAATATTATCGAAATCCATTATGCTAGATTTCACAATATTGTAATCTAAAGAAGGTTTTTTCAAAATAACTAGTTATCTTAAGATGTGCAAGGAAGTACTCTAATAAAGATTTGACATTATAGCTTTACCAAAAATTTAAGGTGTTCCATGTCCAACCCCGAATTGAACCTTAAATGTCCTATATCATCCATGAATTAAGACAAACATAAATCTGTGTATTGTAAAACAACTTACTTCTGTAAGTTCCCACAAAGACCTTTCCTTTGGTAAAACATTCACTGACATACATTTACCACGCTTACTACATGCTAATAGACATCGAGTCAATGAAACATGATAAAGCTTCGATACAGGATAAGTGTCAAGCATAACACCATGATGAGTTTCAGTAAAACTAAAAGATCTTTTCACTCGTCTCATCGTAACCCATTGTAAAAGAACAACTAAATTGACATTTGTAACTTACGGGAAGATTTTTAAATTATGAAGCAGTGTAAACTGTAAGTTTATAAGTCTACGTTTAGACTATGTGATTGTTCACATGAGATCTATCACATGTGATGTTATCATATGCCTAATGGTATGGTTAAACTATGTGATTATAATTACAGTGCAATCTAACCCAGAATTGGAATCGGCAGGAAAATTTAAGGCCGGTTTTATCAGGCACATTTTATTTACATTGTATATTAAATCTATACAAGCATAATATATATATATATATATATATATATAAATTTATATATATATATATATATATATATATATATACTTATGTATATATGCATCTACAGTATATATAAGCTGTTTTAATTTAGAAAATTGCACATGGCAATACGAACAACTGATATAGCATAATACAAATTTCAAATATTATAGCAAAATTTCTAGCAAGAGATGATTTTAATATTTTCTATGTATCAATTCTTTGCATAACTTTAATCATTTTGCACTTTTCAGTGAATTTTAATTGTTTGTTCAGTTAGTATATTTTGTATGATAGTACATAAATAAATATATTTAAGAAATGTTTCGCTAAAGCCAAACATAGTTATTCCTTTAGTAGAGTGTGTCAACAGACATTTGTGTCTTTCAAATCAATTTTGAAAGTCACTTCTAATATTTGCAAAATACAAGTGAGAGATGAAAGCCGGTCGGTACTGACCCCCGGCTCTTATCACCCTTAATTTCACTTCACCGTCCAAAACGGATCACTTTGAGATGCGGCATTGGGCATAGAGGTCTGAGAGTTTCTCAAATCTCACGCTGCGAAAGCACGTGAAGTTTACCACAATTATATTTACTAAAATATAATTGTAAATATAAAATTTTCAAGAAAGTTTACTTATGTACACTGTACTTTAGTAGATCACATTCAATTCATTAAAGTGGGTCAATTCGTCATTTTTGAATACAAGTGCATAATGTAATAGTGCCATTAAAAAATTTAATAACGATTAAGTGCCATAAATTTTGTAAATAAGAATTCTACGGATCTAAATGAGTAAACAATAACACCAATTTTATTGTAGCTCTCCGTTTAACTTTTACTGTTATGTATTGCAAATGAATTGTGAAAGTAATAATTTAGAACATATAGAAATGGTTAGTAAATATACCCATTGCCCACTGCATTTTTAAAGGCATAAACCAAAAAGATCCCACAATTCATTATTTATTATATTTTATTATATTTTCAGAGTAAACGTCACGTTTAATAAACTACGGGTGGGGAATTTTTACCTTGACGAGAATATTTTGATTTAAGCTCTGCTTCAAGCCCGTTGCCACGAGGGGCCTAAGCTAAAGGCAATATTTGTCAATTGAATTGTAGTAACTTTGCTTTCAATAATGTCGTGAAATGCATTCTAAGGTCTATTTTGTCTATATTTTACTTGGTGACTACTAGATGACCTCAACCGCGTAAGCCCATGCATGCAACATAAAGTTAAAATGGGGTACAGTCTTGGTAAAATTTTAATTTTAAGGAAAGTCGAAATTCCTATCAACCCCTCTTTAATGGGGGTCGATCCCTCTTAGGTGATAATGCTAGCTAAGGGCCTGCTCTGATTATTAATTATGCTTAAAATTAATATTCCAAATCATCACCATCGATTCTTAGAAGTAATGACAGTGTGCAACTAATTACTAAAATCTATCATGGAATAACTATTTTCATAGGATGACCAATATTCAAAGAAAACACTTTATTAAAATTTGCAATATTAAAAGCATTAGGTGATTTGTCTCAAATTTTTCATTTGTGTATTTAAATGAATAATGAGATATCTAGGGTTAATTAAATAACTTGAAAGCGTATGTGCTCAGCACTCGTTCTCTCAACTGTACAAATGCATTATGTCATGCAAAACAATCGGACCGGACTGAATCAGCAATTTTGGTCATAGCCGGTTAAAAAGAGAATTGAACCTATAAATACGATGAAACCGGGTAAAGCCGTTAAACCCGGTTCGTTATAATGTGAGGACCCACATGAGAATAACTTGAGCACCGGAAAGAACATCACCGGCCAGGACAAGACCGGAACTGGAACGGTCATGGTCGTCAATGGAGGTACTTCTTCTATTTCTGAATCAAGTTGCTTTATTTGTATGAAGTCTCTCAATTTTCAAGTGTAAATCCTAGAGATTAAACTTTCATTATTATGAATAACTTCTGTTAAAAAAATTAGTAAGTTCCATAAAAAACTGCGGTAAAATTACCCCATCAAAAAGCAGAACAACTCAATTTATACCAAAGTTTATGAGAGATTTCAGAGAGTAAATTCTAATTCTAATTGCGATACTGTAGATTGCTGAAACTAAATTTTTTCAAGCCCTAGGTTTTCATAGCAATTCCTCACAAACTAAGCAAAATTTTTCTTGTTTATAAGATAAAACAAGAACTTTTTTAAAAATATTTGGACGGTAATTCTATCGACCTTTCATCGAATTTAAAACCGGCGCTGCCCAGCTTGACTTGCCCGCCGGTAGCCAGTTTCAGCTTTGGTCTAACCATTAAATGGTGATTCGATTTTGTAATTACTCTTGATACCAATCACATAGTCTAATCGAAGCCTTAAACGCATTTATTACGACAATCTTAAAAGCAGAGTGTTTATTAAACTAACTCTTAATTTCATAACTATAGTATTATATCAGTAACAGTTTGACACAATAACAACAAAATAGTTTTTCAAGAACATACAGTACGTGTTAAATTCAACGTAGAATATAGAATTAAACAACTTAACTGAAAATGAATGCACTTCTGAGCATTTCCTTTGAACAATTGGGNCTGCTCGTGATACTGCAACTCTAATCAATTTTATCAGAGTTCTATTGAGTCGCTCCACCAATCCATTTNCGGCGCTGCCCAGCTTGACTTGCCCGCCGGTAGCCAGTTTCAGCTTTGGTCTAACCATTAAATGGTGATTCGATTTTGTAATTACTCTTGATACCAATCACATAGTCTAATCGAAGCCTTAAACGCATTTATTACGACAATCTTAAAAGCAGAGTGTTTATTAAACTAACTCTTAATTTCATAACTATAGTATTATATCAGTAACAGTTTGACACAATAACAACAAAATAGTTTTTCAAGAACATACAGTACGTGTTAAATTCAACGTAGAATATAGAATTAAACAACTTAACTGAAAATGAATGCACTTCTGAGCATTTCCTTTGAACAATTGGGACAACAGAATTATTGATTTTCTTTTATTTTTCAATGTTTTGTTTAAAAATATTATTCATTTTTTCAATATAAATTTAACGTTCAAGATTTATTTGCACTTATTAAGTTGTTTTATTTAACATGTCCTTTTCAAGTGTGGTATTGCACAAAAAATACATTTTGATATTTGGTATATAACGAAGCATTTACATCAAACATTACGGCTTGAAAATATACTAACTTCTATTTGAAATTGTAAATAAAATTATGTACATATTGTTTTAATTACAAAACACTAGTTGATGTTGTTATTCATGAAAATGCAATTGGTTCTTCTTACCGAAGAATTTCGATCCGTCGTCCTCTGCCACATATTGAACAACCTCTGTATATCAACTGAGAACTGGCACATGAACGTTCAGCACTACAGTGACACGAGTTTTTAAGGACTCCCCAGAACTTGAATGTCAAAATAATGGTTTGGAATTATATAGTCCATATATGAAATTTGTTGAGCATTTATGCTATAAATTGACACAAAAGTGAAGACCCACAGCTTCGATATTTGCAGGAATTAGAGGATTTGTCTCATTAGAGCTTGAAATTGAATACCTGAAATCAAAGGGCAAAGCATATTTGAATTAATGTGTCCAAGAACTGGTTTAAGAACGTGGTGATAATGATAACATCATAGAGTAAATAATGACTATCAATTGTTGAATTTGAAAATAATAAAAATGAAAATGAATAAAAAATACTAAGTCAATAATATTGGCCAGAAAGAAATAAGTCCTTTTCAATAAATAAAATAATACAGACTCTATAAAGTTATAAAAATATGCAAAATCTTTAAATTTGTCATTGTTATAAATATTTTTACTGATAAAAAAATATATATATATATTAGGGGTGTTCAGATTTGGGTCATGTTCGAAAAGATAATATCCTGTGCTTCGCACCATAAAAACAACTCCTGTGAAAACAATTTTCAAAAATTTTGATGATTAGCTATCGCGCATGATCGTTAAACTTTTGTGCTCAAAATCAATAGGTGGAGTCTGTGTATGACGTCATTAATTGCTAAAATGTAAATAATACAAAATGTAGAATAGTTAGTAACCTGGAATCACTTGTAACTCATGCAACTGGAATTGTGTATGACACTGATTAGCTTTGTTCGATGACGTCAATGTCTGATGAAGTCACATTTGGTTTTTATATTTTAGGTTTACTGATTCCATATATTGTGACACTTTCCTTTTTCATGTTTGCCATACTATTGGTTGCATTCAGTATAGGAATTGTTCCTTTACCCTGTTTGACTGTGCACAAGCTTGATGGTAGTGATATTTTTTTGTTGTTGGGATTCTAATTTGTATGTCTTTGAGTTTCCCTTTCGTGTTGATGTAATTGCCTGAGGGGTTGATTAATCTATTTTTCTTGTCTTCTAATTCTTGTCTGGTAAATCCATTTTTTTGATACACATTCATCCTTTATTACAGAAATTACTGCTCCTGTGTCTATGGTTGCCTTGACCATGATACCATTAATTACAACTGTGATTGTATTAGTTTTTATCAAGTCAGTTATAATTAGAATGGGTGCATGGTTTTCACAAGACAGTGCTCTTAATAGTTTAAATCTTCGGTTTCTTGTTCTTTTTCTTCTTCTTCAGTGAAACATTCTTCGTTTTCAATTAAGTCTTCTTCTTCAAAGTATATTTTGTCACTTTTGATTATATTGATCTGTTTTCTTCAGTCTTTCCTGAGGTGCCTTTTGTTTCTGCAGTTGTGACATTTTGGATCTCTTCTTTTAATTTTCTTTATTGTTCTGTCTTTCAGTCTTACTTATATTATTTCATCTTTGTTTTCAGGTTTTTGTGTGGTAAGTTTATTTCCAAATTTCTGGAATGTGTTGGTTACCATTGACTCTCTAATTTATTCTGGCATTATTTTCCATTGTTATTTGTATCACCAGTCCTTTTCTTATTATTTGATCTAATGAATACCCTGCATCTCACTTATTCTCGAATTGCTGTTTTAGTGGTTCCAGTGGTCCCTTACATATGTGGGAGAGAAGATCATATCTGGAATAGATCTGCTCTCTCAAGCTTAGTTTGAGCATTCTTTCCACTTGCGACATTTAATTTCTCCAGTCATCGCTTTTGTTCATTTTCAGACTGTTCAGAATCATTCTACAGGGTGCCCAGCAAAAAGTCAAGAAATTTGCTAACTCTTTCAAAATCGCTTTATTAAATTAATAAACATAACTAACTGATTAACATTAAACTTTTTAATGTTTTATTGAATATTACAATGAAAGAGTTCAGAGGAAATGTTCGAAATGTGAGCCATCACTGTCATAACAAGATTGGAGTCTTAGAGAGGCCCCATGTCGAGTTTTCTGTTTTAAAAAGTACAATTACTTCGCGCTGAAAATCGGTCACTTGCTCAGAAGTCATAATTAATGCTTATGAAATTATTTCTAAATGAAGCATTGAATAAAACAAAAATGATTTAATCAAGTTAGAATGTTAATCAGTTAGTTATGTTTATTAATTTAATAAAGCGATTTTGAAAGAGTTTGCAAATTTCTTGACTTTTTACTGGGCACCCTGTATATTGATTCTTTAAGCTCTCATCATTATACATAGTACGCTTGATATTCGCCTATGAGTTTCCTATAGTTTGTCTTTGTCCCTGTGTCAGGTTCCAGGTAATGTTGGTATGCCACTCCACTAAAATATAGTACGAATCTAGCTGCTGCTGCAATTTGTGTAACTTTACTCTTTTTCATATTCATTTCGAATATTTGTAGCCATTCTGTGAATGTAGGTGAATAGTTGTCTATTCATCCTGTAAACTTAGGAAGGACAGCTTTGCATAATGGTACTTTTGTAGTCATTTCTCTCCAATAATATGGAATTATTAAGCATTGGTTTCATTTCTGTTTCCATTTTGTACTTCTGTTTCACTTGTTTTGCTATGTTATTTACTAGTTTTTGAATGAATTCCTCCTCAGTTTTAGATGGTTTACTTTTAAATAACTCTGCATTTTCAGGCGGATTTATTTTATTTAGTATTTCTGCGCTTTCAATTGTTATCCTTCATAGCTCTTTTTGGTTCTGTCTCTTGTGGCTATTTTTGGTTTCATTATTTAACATTAATAATCGTAGTTCATCTCTGATGCTGTTGATTTCCATTTGTTTTGTTTTGTTTCGTTTTCCTCTCATAGCTAATATTTTCTTCATGCATTTCAGCCATCAATTGCTCACATTTTGCACTCTTGATTTTCATTGCTTTACTTGCATCAGTTAACATTTCTATTTTTCTTTGAAATAGATTTCTTTGTTCTGATATTCTCACACTGGTATTGTCTCTCATCTCATTCAGTACTCTTTCTTTCTCAATGTTTGTTGATTCTATTTCTGATATTTTTTGTGTTAATCTTCTAACCATTTCCATTAATTCATTTATTGTCAATTCATTCACGATGTGAACTGTTGGCAGAATCATTTCTGCAGGGGATGCTTCACTTTTGGGTGATGATATAACATCCTGTGTTTGGGGAGTTTTTTTTTGGCTCTGGGGGTTTTCTGAGTTTTAGACGTTGTCTTATTTTTCTTTCTTGACTATACCATTGTAGTCGTTTAGCTGTGAGTAGTCTTTTGGTTTCCTCAGTTGGCTAAATTCTTGTAGCTCTGTAGGTATAGGTTTTTTTGTGTTTGCTTAACTTTGTATCAGTTACAACTAGATCATTATTTCGAGGAGAAACAACTATCTTAACTCGAACTGTCTTTGTTTGCAAGTCTCTTGCTTCAGAGAATTATTTTGACAAGAAGTACATCTTCTTAAATCACTTAAATTGTAGTTCCTATTCTTTCCCTGAGAAGAAATCCATCTTAACTTGGAGAAATTAGAATCTTTGCGTGCCAGTTTATTGGGCGCCTGTTATGGTTGCCTTGTAGAATCTATACAAGCAGTATTATAGACATATTCCTGTAATGCTGTAATGATTTCATGTAATTAATCCATTTAACCAACAGTACAATTCCAACTAATCCAGATTTCCATTCTTAGCAAGGTAAGGTATTACTAACACTTGTTTAGACTGAAAGCGGCAAGATGTTATCAGTGTTGAAACCCAATGCCAAGCACTGCAACTCAAGGAGGAACCTGGAATGGTAAAGGATCACCAGTTACTGTGGAAACGCTCATGGTGCGGAAATGTTCTCAGAGATTGTATGTTGTGATTCATTAGCAATTTAGTGTATTGATTGTTCTTGTTTAACTGATAATAGCAATAAGTGAAAGTTCGCAACAGGAATGCATTAGCTTATTATAAATCCTATATATAGATAGCCCTAGCTGTATAGATGCATAACTAAACCCTGAGTACATGTGAACAATCAGCATCGTCGGCAGAAACTGGCAGTTTAATGGTCCTATTCAAGGGTCACATATGACACTATCTAAAATAGTAATTACAATAAACAACATGTAATACAGTTTGGGGCTCGTAGGCACCTTGTATCTGTAATAAAGTTTATTATAATTCCTTAGCAATTTGGATCTAATAAGGGTTAGCCTAACAGTAGCTGTTCAGCTATTTGATGACATATTTTATTATAGCAAATGGATTGATTGGAAAGCTACAATGAATAGAAAAACCTATAGGTAAACCTAACCTAAGAGCACACAGAGAAGTCCCAGATACCAGCCGCACCGCATTTTGAATTGCTGAGTGTGCATCCGCTCCAAGAATCTCTTTAATCAAATCTGGGGACCACCAACAGACTACTCATGCGCTCAGACGTTTAGCTTTCCGTTTTATATATAATCAAACCTGATAATACAATAAAAGAAATCAAATGAAGTAAATTCATCACCAAATAAATCCATTTCACACTATTTATGGTCATATTGATAAACAATTAAACAATCTGCATGTACCTGTTTGCAGATTCAAATTTGTTTACAATTTTTTAATTCGTTCGTCGTCTGCTTTTGATTATGCAATGTCATCCAATTAGCTATAGTGGTTTCGTCTTTTTGATTTTTGCCAAACTCTTTTGCCAATAAACGTAATATCAAAAACTGCACAATTTTTTCTTAAAAATTAAAAAAATAATAAATGTGTTTTGTGCAAAAGTATAATTAAATTAATTACTGATCGTCTTAGTTACTTCTTTTTATTATCCTATTGACTTAACACCATTATGCCACAGGAAATAACTAGGGGAGCAACACGAAGAAAAGTGAGACAATTTTTGTGCATTGTTTATAGTAATCTCTAATTAAAACATCATTTGTTTTTCTTTCATTGTTAATTAGTTTTTGCCAATCTTGAAACACAGTGATGGTTCTATCCTTCTGCCAGTCTGTTGAAAACTTCAACTGCTTGTAACTTTTAGCCTAGTCAATCTGGGTCCATCTTGACTTCAAACATTTGAAGTCAGAGTCTTCAGGCGCAGATGATTCATCAAAACAGACGTGTATACACTGCTTGAATACTAAGCTTTTTTATCATTTTATAAAAAAACAACAAAAATTTTAATTGAAAGTACTTTCAGTACTTAGTGTACCATCGTCAGTCAAAGCGCAAAAAATTATTTTGTGCTAAAATGTGAATTTACAAATCATTAATTAAATTTAATTCAACTAAAATAAGTGAGGAGTTTGATGACATTTTGTATTTAAATGATATTATATATATATATATATATATATATATATATATATATATTGTTGGATCAGCAGCAATCTCCTCTGTTTCTGCTGCTGTGAGCACACATAGACGGCTACTTCATGATTGGCTGAACCCCATTTTGTGTATGCATGCAGTGGACTTTAATTTTGTAAGCAAATTTAGTTTGCTGTGTCTAAACCAGTACTAGCTGACATTTACTATTATTTTCATTATTGTATTATAAATAGGGTAACATTGTGCTCAATGCTTTTTTAATAAAATTTAAGTTCAAAATTGTGGTTGCATTCTATCTGTATTCTGTTATTTCAAATGGTAATTTATATCTAAATCTGATCTGGATAAGGGAGAGAGGTGCGCCTCCTGCATTTTATTCATAGGTCCCGCTCAAAGTTCTGTATAAGGCGCTAAGCTTTCTTGCTAAAAAGAGTTTAGTTGCTACCCAATGGCTTATTAGGTAAATTGATTTTATCATGATGGAAAAGATCAGCATTGACAGTTACCGCATTTATACTCTAATTCAGAGATAGTAATACAATTACATACAATTACAACCTGTAGCTATTTACACTTAATCATTATTTCGCATTTTAATTTTTCACTCAATGCATGCAGTGCTTCAATTCATTGTAAATTCTCATGCTTCCCTAATTGGAGTTTTCTTGCCTACCTACAAGTAGTAGATGCTAGCTAACTAAACTGTAAATTGGTTTATGCTATTCTTATATAGGGATGTGCCGATATCTGGTAAAATCAGCAATGACGCAACCGGATCGGGATTTCCGGTATCCAGTAAAATTTAACTAGTTTACCGGATAATATACAATGAAATAATACTTGATTTAAAAATTGAATTCTCGAGGAAAAAGCTATATTTTTTCATAATATGGCAATTGTCATCCAGAAAACAAGTTCTTCTGACATTTCAGGACGTAGTTTATCAAATTTTTATATATTTTCACTTGACATTAATTGAGAACTGAGTTTGTTCTTCATTAATAATTATAATTAGAGCAACCAAAAATCATAAGAGCGTAATAATTTTCTGTCGGTGTATTTTGCAGTCTGCTTAAAATGAGATGGTTTTCGGACATATGGTGTAGTTAAATAGGAAGTTATAAATTCATAAAAAGTCATATCTTTGTTTTTTTTTTAAATATGGACATATTTGTGACTGAAATATCATAGATGTCATATTTTGGCATAATTTCATTAAATTAAGAGAAAAACTTAAAAAATAATGCTGGATTGTGACTGCTCTAAATAATTTGAACTAGAATGTTCATTCAATTTCAATTAATGTACTTCATGGCCTAACTCCCGAGAAGATTAATTGCTAACTAATTGTTGACCCGACCCAGTGGTCGTTTCTTGGACTAGCCATGTAGGCTGGCAGCTGAATATATATTAAACGACCTATATACATTATTATTTCATGGATTTAGTAAGGCACATGTGCTGCAAAACTGTGTCATACCGTAGCCAACGATATCGTTGGCTACGGCCATACGCAAAATATATTAGGTTTGACATTCTAATTGCTTTAATTAAGGCTGCTATCATAAAAAATCAAAGTTCTTCAATGTTTGACAGAGTTGAAATTCCAAGAGATGTTGTTATTACTCCCACCCTTGATCTTGCAAGTGATATCTGTGAAATAATTGCTTAAATCAAGTCACAATTAAAAAATTCCTATTTGAGTGCTATAATGCAAGGAAAGGGGATGGACATTTAATTGGAATTGTATGCCAAGTTACGAAAATGTCAAGCAACATCGGTTGCAATTGATAGATGTTTCTCTATATTGAGAAAACTCTTGGCCTATGACAGAAATCTTAACCTCAATAATATATAGAAATTTATATCCTGTTATTATAAACTAGTGAAGAAATTGCTATAAATAATTATGTATTTGTTTTATATCTTGTTCTCGGTAATAGAAAAACGTTTTATATTGCCTAAATGGATCATTTTGAAAAATGGATGATCATATTTTAGGGCATATATAACTAAATTCCGTCATATTTTGTCAGAAAAATAAGGTCATATTTTGTTTTTTTAAATTAATATTTCTGATTGCGCTAGAAAAAATTGGACAATATATTATCAAATATCCGGTAAATTATGTGGTATTCGGTATATTCAATTCACTATCCGGATCCCATCCCTATTCTTGTACAATCCCTAATGATTCTAGATGGTGACTAATGTGTCATATTCAGTAGAGAATACAAATAAAAAATGTAAAACAACTGAAAAACTAAATACTGTTTACGATGGTTTTCTCATTTTTGATTAATGCTCATTTATTAATTAACTATTTGTACAAGTGGTATTAAGAGTAGTTATGTTAATAGCATCTGACAGCAAAAGTGTTTGGCAAATTGTTGATGATGAAACGCTAAGCTAATAATTTGTGACATTGCAGCAAACTAGCAGAAAACGAATATGTTAACAATTCAAATTTATGAAGACAGTACATGTTGATTGATTGCATATTTTTAGTATAAAAATGATGTAGGAGATTTATTTGTTGATAAACCCCTAGGTTAACACATTGTTTTAGATCCAAATTTGTACGGAATAATAAGAACTATTATACATGTGAGGTGTCTACAAGTACCCTCCTATAATTACATGTTAATAAATAATATCTTTACTTGTGAACCTTTTTTTCCATTTTCTACTGGCTGAATTTAATTATTTGTATATTTATATGCAAGGTTATTTATATGTAAGGAATATAACAAGTGAAAGCAGTTGGGTTGTGAACACTCCTTTATTGCCAATTATTATTTTTATTAGGAATCCTGTAAAATATATTTTCAGTCGTTGGTGGTCAACAATATTGAGTGCCTGATAAACTTAGACTATGATTTCAAAAAGTCCGAGATATTATTCGGCTGAAAACTTAAAAATTAGTGTCAGATAAATCATAATTAAATCTAGCATATTGATTTCAAATTTATCAATGTAATGCGATTTTTTTCAAATTTTGAATAATATTTCTGAGACTATTGCGTGTATATTGTGATTTTATATTGCCAGTGTATTTTACATGCCATGCATGCATGATTTAACCCTGTAACATTATTGTGAAAAATATAAACAAGAAGAGCACAATGATGAAAAGAAGAAAAAGTATAAAGAAAGGCTAAAAAACTTTTTATTTATATTTTTTTATTATCAAAAAAATTTATTAGACGTCTATCAGTTGGCAAACTGCCTTGACAAAATTTAATATGGTAAAGCAGTTTTTAATAAACTATAACTGAAAAATTTTTGTAGTAGAAATCAAAACGTGCCTAAATCAGAAATCAAAGCAACAGGTAAATTACTAACTTAATGCAATTATGATATACAAACGATGAAGCAAAGCAGGAAAATGGTGCAATAAATTCATTATAACACTTATCATTTGAATATCTGGGCATGACTAACATTCATTAAGCCCCTGTAGACACGATGAAAGGCTTGGTTTACCCTGGTATACTAAAATACATTTATGTTAGATCTAAGGTCTATGAATATAGGCTTTTCCAAATTTGCTTAGATGCTATCATTTCAATCATAGATTTCACAAATGTCCTAGTATCATAATATAGGTTAGCATTTTTGTTTAGATCCAAATTGTTATGTAAGAATTTAGTACAAGTTATTTTTTGTATTATTTGGTGATTGGTGTGCATTTAACATGCAATTTATTTAGTTATTACTAGATGTTTAAATAGCACTTCACTAAGTAAGTGCCACACTAGGAACACGAACATAGCACTGTAATTGGAACAGATCGATTGCCTCCCTTTAAATCGGCGTTAGGCCTTTGCCTTATAAAGCGTGATGGATATCGTAATTATCTCTGTTAATTCATGTTAACTTGAGTTAGAAGCTTCTTGAATTAATATCAATTAATTTATTAAATAGAGAAAACAAATCATTTGTGTTCTAAATTTTTAGAATAATGCACGCCTATACTATCCTAGAAAAGTAACAAATTTAAGTTTGCATGAAAATGTATGTATCACTGTTGAAGATATCCAATTAGACAGAATTCGGTTAGTAACAACATTAAGGAATGACACCAAGGTCATATTAAGCGAAAAATTCGATATCCTTCAAGGTGATATAGACAAAATCTCTAAATTTATGAACGAGGCAAATAGAAAACTAAAAGGAGAAAATGTACGATGGAGGAAAATGTATAAAACAATTGTTAGAAGACAATCCAAAAATTGTAAGAAATTGAACATTTAAAGATCCATAAACTTAAGCAAAACAGAGACAGAAGAAAACCGGAATAAGTTAAAAACAAACAATATATATATATAT
>CABFPE010000001.1:2591021-2611997 GCA_900660155.1 Hofstenia miamia
CTCGCCATCCAGAACAAGCAGTCAACGAAGGCTGCACAGAAGGATATTATGACTCGGTTGGGTATGGTGCTGACGCGTTGCATAGCGCGTGCAATCATCGCTAGGTCTCCTATGGACTGAACAACCAAAGCACTGCATCAATTCTGAAAGCGCAGAAGTACCTTATGACTCACGAAGAAGATTATTCAAAATTTTTAGATTTAACTGCGTATTGTTTCAATTTGATTGACATTTTAAGAAGTGATTAAAACTACAAACACCCACGGACTATTGATTTACTAATCGGATCGTAAACGTTTAATTCAGAATATCAATCGATCCACAAACGATTTCATTAATACTAATTGTTATTATTTAGTTAAGACATATTGTTTTTAGCTGAATTTACTATCACAACTTAAGTTAACATTTCATTTCAATTGTATTTATTATAATTAATTGTCTCTAAAGTAATATCTGGGAAATATAAAGAGCCTATGCTCGTCTTTTTCTCCACTTTGGCAAATATATTATATACTCAGCCTAAACCAAATAGCAATTTTCAAATCTACCCCAATTCTATCCAATCGCAGATAATCTCAAGAATTAAAATTTACTCAAGACAATGACAAGGATACTATTGAAATCTGTAAAGTTCAATTTTATAAACTAAACGCTCCAAAAAAGCTTTGGAAACCTTGAACCAAACTATTTTTTCGTAAAATATAACACAGCCCATCAAAATGTGACTGAGCTCAATCGCTTTGACACACTGAACGAATTCGCTTGCACATTTCATTTGTAGACTAACCATTAAAATTCAGAATTTTCTTGCAAATGCAATCATGTTTTAAATTTTTTTGATATTTTGCTCTAATTGGATGTGCGGTATCTTTGAAAGAACACTTATAGCTTCTTGTAATGAAAGACAATAGTTGATTGTAAAAAATGCAAATAAAAAGTTATTCATATTTATTTATAGAACACAAACTAGTTGGATTAAAAATAATGGAGTCTACCAACAGATTTATTGCGCTGAACTTTTTGCCACTTCTTGATAATGTCTTAGAGCACTTAGTACTTACTTGGATTCCCTCCATGGATAACGATGCAAAACCGACTTCGTTTAGTGTATCCCAGATGTGGACAACGACATTCGTCCAATTCGGACCAACTAGATACTTTGGAATATGTTTTATTCGTCGTAGAACAATCGCTTATTTCGTAAGGACTTTTCTCGGTGTTGTTCACAAGACAGTGGATTCCACTATTCTTTGGCATGGTAATGTGGCGCCACGATGCTTCATTGATAATTAGTTGTGGAGAAACATATTGATCCGTTTTTAGCAAATGACACTAAGCATTAATTTTGTTTATAACTTCGAAATTAACATTTAAGGGAAAAACTATTCTTTCAGGCTGTTAATGCAATGTGGTCTAGGACATGCTTGTATTAGTAGTTAAAGCTAAGCAATATCTAGTGTATATATTGACATTCGTTTGAGCTAAGAATATGTCTTAGATATATTTTCTGAGACCGAAAAGATATACGTATGAGCACCTCATAAATTAATGATCATAATCTTGCAAAGAATCGAATTTAACATTAAACAGCCTGGGGAACATACCGTAATCAATTGTTGAAAATTTCTATTAAAGCTTATTGCTGTGGCAGAAGTTGTTGAAAAGATTAACAAGTGTTCTTTGAAAATTTCGAATTTTTAAAAAAGATTTAAATTCTCTCCATGCCTAGTCAGAGTTCGCGGGTCCGAAGAGAGTTAGAACGAAAAACAAAGAGGAGACTTTTCTCTATGATGCGTTGCTCTCAGATTGAGCACATCCAAAATGGTTGTTGGAGCCATAAAAGATCATGAAAATTTTTTAAAAATCCCCAGGCTGTTTAAGGTTAAGAAAAACAAATAAAATTAGAAAATGAAATGCAATAAAAAGTATAGTTGCAGTTGGGTTGAGATTTTCAAACTTGACCCGAACCTGAATAACTTCAAACCGATCCGATACCGGTTTTTGGAATTTGGTTACAAAAATATATGACCAAATTGCAGGCTTAGGTAATGATTAAGAATCACATAAGTCATATTATATTTTAAATTTGCACTTATGATTAGAATTAAGATTGTATTACAGAATAATCCAGCTAAAGCTTATTTGTGAGGATTGAATTTTAGAACATTTGAGTTGGAGCTGAACTCTAGTCGAGCCTACATTGAACTCACAGACTAACTACAACATTGACCTTTACAGACATAAAAGTGGGTTAATATTTGTTAAATTATATTTTAGAAAGAGCAGAAAGTCTCCTTGTTTCACATCAGAGATAGACTAGTAAACAAAAAACGCCATGGCGATCCAAACTTAATAATTTGGCAAACATTCCTCAATATTATTGCAGATTTTCTAAGGTTTGAAAACCATAAATATGATTACTTCATCTTTTAACAATTAGTGGTTTACTGGTTTTGAGGATGTGTCACATCCCATGTGACATTGGAAGCTCTACTGTTTAATTACTATTGATATTGAAACAATTTATATTCAATAAGAAATATAGAAATTTTTCATTGATCAGCTTTAGTTTACAAAATAATTTCTTCGGAAAGCAATTACGCTTGCAAACTTTACATTGCATTAACTTTTTCATTTCAATTTATTCAAATATGTAAGAAAAATATTCTTTTGATTGAATGTTTTAATAAGTGTTTGCAGGTTGCTTTTACACAAGGCTTGCTAAGGCAACAAATTTTTAAGGCTTATTCAATATTAGATCTAATTAAAGACTTACATTTATAAGTTTAAAGACTGAAATACTTCTTGGCAAAACGTTCACTGACATACATTCCTTGTGTATAATACAAGCCAGTAAGCATTGATTCAGTGAAACATGCTGAAGCATTGACACTGGGTAATCGTTGAGGCGAATGTCATGGTTTGTTTCAGCATAACTAAAAGATCTTTTCACTCGTTCCATCGCAAGCCAGTCTACAAACAAATTAAATTGTAAATTAGCTTCCGCAATAATTTACTTAAACAAGGAAAACCAGCAAAGTAGCTACCATGTATGTAAAGAACAAATATTATATATTAAGTAAAACGAAAAAGCGTTGGATTAAAACAACAATACAATTTGAGATATACACATACCTAGTTTACAACAATTATTTATTGTTATTATATGTATTTTAATTCATTTTGAGATCATAAGGAAATTGAATTGGGAATGGTACAAATTGACCTGGCCGTGTTTGGAATTTTTAATGTGATTTCTTTAGCATGGTTGGGATTGGGTTGAATTTCTAAGTTAATTAGCTCCTCTCAAGTTTGAATTTCCTTGTGGCCTTTTTCAAAAGATTAATAGTAATTCTCTTAAGCAGCATTCTAAATTTCTTAGTGAAAACATTGGTGTTTACCATAAACATAAAATTGAACAATTTTAGTGAATATGACTGCTATTTCCACAACTATTTTAAAAATATTTCCATAGCCTTCCATAGCTTTCCAGAACTTTCCATAACTCTTGGAACAAGTGATTATGGCTCTGCAGAACAAGTTCCACTTAGTTTCAGTGGGGTTTGCCCTAGTCGTGTACCAGCCCAGCCTCATAAACGTTTGGGACAGAGTAGCCCTCCATAACCCCACTAGTGGTTGACTAAACTGACAATAATATAAACCAAAATTACAATTCAGTCCTAATACGTGCAATTATTTGTTGGAGCTTCTAAGACACACATAATAAAATTTTGGAATAATTTTGAACCTGACCTCCGCCAAGGATATTTCAAATTAATTATTTAGGTAATTTCATTTCCAGAATTATTCGCAATAACAGTACGTTTTTGAAAATAAAATTCAATAATTTAAAATCATGTATGTATGGCCACGATATATAGCAAAATTTATGCAGTAAACTGTTATGCATCACTAAACTTTCTGTAGATAATATTTTTGCGTTGTTGCTCCACACTAAAAAATTGTTAACGGATATTAGAAGTCACAAATGGGACTGGGCAGTCTTTGTATTTCTCGAACTATGCGCAACAACTTCCGTTTAAGCTGATGTTCTGTGGCCAGGACTTGCCCGTTAGCAGGTCATAGCCGCGTTCAATGGCCGGCTATGGCCAAAAAATTCGACCAAAATTCGAGCTAAAAATCATTTGTGAAAGTATAATGCTGTCTCTTTAATTATTAATACATGTACAAGAGTCTTACTTAGTACGGAAGTTTGCATTATGTCCCCAATTTGGCTTCATTATTAGAAATCTACATGCTACACCTGCAAAACAAAATTGAATTGAAAACCTGTTTATTGGATGAGGAAACACTATTACCGATTAAAGAACCTGCTCAGCCCATCTCATGTTAACGAAATTTTAGTTATTTGTTCGCTTAAAAATTCAATAACCTTATATAGCATTATGAATTGTTGTTTTTATAACTTAGACATTGTAACGATTTTCTATAATTGTTCGAAGAATGGACATTTTTACTTTGCATAGTACTTAGTAGTAAGTGCCGAATACAAAAAAAATTTTTAGAGGATCTCAATGTAGAATAAAATGCTAAGTGCATAATTGTGTACTATAGAGGGCATAAAGCCATTGAAATTTTAAAATTCATCAATATGTACAGACCCACCACCATCTATTGATCCCATTAATAGAAACAGACTTCGTGCAAATGTTCAAGACTAAGCACAAATTTTTTCAAATTTAAAATTTCACTATAATAATGGCATATTGTGTTTTTAGGAAATTATGGCATTAGGCACTACAAAATAAAAAAAGGCGAATATTATCAAAGATTAACAAAATGTTATTCAAACAAAATAAAAAACATTAAAATCAAATAAAGATCACATAAATACAAGTGAGTTTCAAAAAATGTGCATCTTATTACCAACATCAAGAGGCTGTGATTTCCACAGGATAATATGAGGCAACGTCCAATTTATCAGCTAATTCCACAATGCTAACATCAAGACGATCTTGAACTTGATTTAAAATCACAGTATCTTCAGTACTAGAAACGTTTGTGATTGCCAATCATTCAGTTCAATAACGACCAACACGTGCAACATTTTGTATATAGGAGTTTCTATCTTCTGGTATATCATAATTAAATATAATGATCGATCTTTCAAAATCCATTCCAATGTGAAGACAATTTGTTGCAACAAAAAATTATCTTTTGGAAATCCAGAAAGGACGCCAATTATTCTTCTAGTTTCATTCCCAGGTAAATGCTATAGCAAGAAAAAATGTTCAAATATATATTCAGTCAGGGTTACGTATCTTGGAACAGAATTAAAATTAATTAATTTCAAATAAGAACTGTCAGTGTCACTTGAGGTAGTGGCTGGCTCCAGATAAGTGGTGATCAACTTCAAGCCTTGAAATTGCATGATGTTATCTAGTTCCACGATTGCAGAGGATCATGTTTCGTAACAAGAAGAAACTAAGTATACATCTTATCCAGTTGGAATATTCAGTGGAATTGTCTGTATGCCTTTTATCAGTGATTAAACCACAAAGTTGTTTTAGAAACTTTTCAGTGAGCGCCAATACTCCAACAGATGCCCTGACCACCAGTGGTGTAAATGAGGCGTGGTCAATTTCTAGCACTTTCTGTTGGTACTGCCTTGTTTTTCACTACAATGGTAAAGATTAAGTAAATTGCAATATTTTCACCTAATAGTATGAATGTGTGCTTAGTCTCAATTTCAATCAATATTGTTAAATATGTTGATGCAATTAAAGAAAATCAACCAATTGAAAAATGTAAAGTTTTTGCTAAAATTAATAAATTCTAAAATTAAATAAATTGTGCAGAGTATTGATATGGACACAAATTTGTTTTTGGATTTTAGGAATAGGTGCATGGTGTTGAATTTGAGTACAAAAAATTTGACCAAATTATTGAGTATCGTCAAATAGGATAAGTAGGAACAGTGTTGAGAAATAGAAATGGTAGACAAGGAGATAATTCTATTTAATTATTACTCATGATATGCTAAATATATTACATTGTTCTTTTGTGTATAAATTAATCACTATAAGTTTATGTGAAACGAGGTACTAATTCATTAATAATAATTTAAAATTGTATGCTTAAATTAAAATACCCCACATAAATCATATGTGTTCCTATTCACCCCCATCCAAAAGGGTGAATTGAAGTACTTTTAAAATTTGAAACAATTCCTGAAAACTAATTAGTCTTATATTTATTGAAATGAAATTTCAAGATCCATAGAACCCATTATAGTGTAAAATTCAATGAAATACATTTTCGAAATACCAGGTCTTTGAAAAAACTTAAGGAACTGTTCCTATTTGCTCCATTTGAGAATATTAAGGAATTTTCTTTTGTAATTTTTATTGTATAATTTTAATGATTTTTTTCTTATTTTAGAGGAGGCTCGGGCCCCTTCGGCCCCCCTCTGTATCCACCCTTGTAGGAGTAGTAGTAGTAAAAAGCGCCTACAGCGGCAAAAAAATCATGGCTAGAGGCTGGCTACGGCCAAAAACTTAGAGCCAACACTCGGCACGCCCAAAGCCTTACGGCCAATACCTCTCTAAGTAAAAATTTATTTTGCATGGTCGGCTATGTAAAGAAAATTGCCTTGCCGCAGAACATTAGCTTGTACATGGAAATTAGAATTGCTTTTGCTCTAACAGTATGTTAAAGCAAATATTTAATCAATGTGGTTTACATTAACAAAATTTTGACGTTGTATTCACTATGCGTTCTTTTGAATTATCTTGTTAATGCAAAAATTACGCAAATGAAAGAAAGTTTTAAGACTGTCTAGCCTGATTGCTTGGACAAGTCTCTTCCTGTTTTGGAGAAAGTGCTCGACACTCTGTATGATTCAAACTTAATTTGGTTACTATAAAACATTTTTTATTGTTCTTAAAACATTTATTTTTTCTTAAGCACATTTATGGTTTTGAGAATGTCTGTTTCTTCAAATTCTGTTTCCACAAATTTCCGTTATATTTCCATTCCACAAAACGACTTCCATTTCTGTAATCTGGAAATTAAATGGAATGGAAATTTCCATTTCCATATGCAACCCTGGGTTACTTTAACCCTTAAACATTTTATAGATGAATTTTAAAAATCAAGATTAAAACTGCATCATACAAGCAATTAGTACATTTTGCAATTACATTTATTCATTTCATTGTTTTTAATAATGAAATTGGAATTAATAATGATGAAATTTAATACTTGAAATGTGCTGCAATGAGACCATCTTTTCGTCTTACATTATGGCTGTTATTTCTAGCCAATTTAAAAATATTTCTGCAGACTTAGCAGTGCTATGCAGGGTGGGAAACAGGTCAACCCAACTTGACCCATGGATGGAGTAAATAACTTATAAGTTATTGAGGTGGTATAACAATGACAATTTAAGGAACAAGTTAAGAAGTCATACATTTGAATTCTTGTGAATATCATTAATATGGTAAATATTGTTTTCAAAACATTTCGGTGTTAGAATTTGGTCAGCCCTATATTCTTCACTTAAACAGGAGAGATTGGAGGAGATTCTAGCACAATATTTCAGATAGTCAAATGCTAATATAACATGATACGATCTTCTTTTTGTCTTTCAATTAAATGATTACATTTCCCGAAAAATTATTGGAAATAAAATATTTTTGAACAATAATAGGTTTGTAAAATAGCGCACTTGCAAAAGCTATATTTCCCCATCCCTAAGAAATTTCTCGGGGCGGCCTTAGTATAAGTCACCAATGAAAATTATTGAATCTTTCAAAACTGCATATTCGATAAAGGAGTAACTGGCAAAAATACAATCAACATTAATGCTAGAAAAAATAGAATGTTTTAAACTCTTTTCGGGACCGGGTCGGATTTGGAGAAATGTTTTTTCCTTAAATCGGCTCAATTAATAAACATTAGACGAAATTTTTTTAAGCGTTTATAAGCCCTCTAACGGTCAAGAAATGTAGTGCAAATTTAATATTAACGTAAAATTATTTGAAATTAAATGCCGTCTCGTTTTATCTCGATGTTTAAACAATTCCTTTGTGCTGATGACGCATTATCTTCACACTTTCAAATAACACAAGATAAAAACGAGATTATATGTTAATATGCAGAGACTCCGGAAGCAACTCAACATTGAGGGGCAAAACTTGCTCAGCTTAAATGTCTATATATTTTTTAAAATAACTTGAATTTTAGGCCAGCTTAACGATTTGATATTTTTATCACTCTTAATTGAACATCAGTAATAAGGGATATCACAACCTTCCGAATTTTATACAATTTACAAAATATATACTGTAATGATAATTATTTAAATTGAATATATTAATAGTTTAATAAACAAAACGTCAATCCTACATTTTTTAATATAAGAAATGAAAGTCATTGCTTTTCAAATACACAGATTATGTAGAGCATTCTTTTAAATTTGAATAATCGAAAGTAGCAAAAGTGTTAATTTTGACAATTTCTATTGGCCGATGTGATGATACCACATTTAATATATCGAGAAAGGAGCAATAGTTTCACATGGAACTATTCACTGCGAACATTTTGATATATACAGCTTATCAATGGCATCAATACTCAAAGAGTAATGGGGTTCTGAAATGTGTCATTTGAAGTAATATAATAGAAATTTGAAATTGTTTTAATAAAAATTCCAAAATTACACAGAAAAAAGGAGTAAAAAATCTGATTTTGATCTTGTAAAATAGGTTTTGAGTTATTCCTTTAAACTCTGAAAACAGCTAAGAAATCTGAACAAGATTCACTTAGTATTGCCTTTAAAATTTTTAAATATATTGCGCGACATTTTTAACATTTACATATACATGTATTGAATTGTATTATTTTAATCAATTTCACTCAAAGAGATTGGTAATGACTTCTATTATGTATTAAGCAATATAGTGCAGCTAGATAGTTTACAACAAACACCCATTTCCAAGAAGTAGAGCAGCACTGAATGAATTGTCCTTGGAAAGCACTTTAAGTTTGTAAAAATCGACTGATACATTGTTCTCAGTTTACAATAAAAGTATTGATCAAATCGGAAATCGACAAACATTGCCACATGGAGCTATTGTTGCGCAGGAGAATGATATATTTTTTATGAATACAGCGTCAAAATTGACTTCACAGTGACCTTCCGAAGTTATTCTACTCCAACGTTAAAATTGCTTTGGTCTAGACAGGTCAATAACATATTTCATATATCAAAGGAAGCTCTAATCCTTTGTTTACATAAAGCAAATATTGAAAAGCTATTAAAGTGTTATGTTACATTTATCGCTCTAAAAATAGGGAAAATTAAAAAATTCCAAAATTAAAAATCAGTTTATTTATAGAGCTATTCAGCACGCATCGAATGGTATTTAAACTGTGTCGATAGTATAAAAACTCATGGAGTTATAGGTATCCAAACTTAGTCTTCTCTATTAATTATAATAATCGAATCTTACGAAAGTGTAAATTGAACATTTGTTTTGGCCGATATTTTGCAACCAGTATAGATAAATTTAAAAAATAAAAAGTAGTTTCACGTGGAGCTAGTCAGCGCGTATATTTTACTGTATAAGCCTAGTGCATAACGTCAAAAGTCGCAGAGTAATAGTGTTCTGAAATACATCAGTTGTAATTGTTAAACAGAAATACGAAAGTTGTAATAAACTAAAGTGTTGATATCATAAAGGGAATAATAACTAAAAATATAATATTAACAATGTAATATAGAACTAAAGGAGCTCTAAAGAATGCTGAAAAGAGCTAAGGAGTTAAACAAGAATTGACAGAGTACTGGCTGTCCTAAAGCAGTGTAAAACTGCGGGTGTATGGCATACTTTGAACTCATTTCTCCAAAGATCGATACTGAGTGAAATCAAATAAACAGCTGCAAGTTCACCAAAAGAGGTTCGGCAATCAAAATTGGTTTCGTAATATAGAAATATCAAATTTGAATCACCTCTACAAAGCAATAATTTTAGAAAATTCTAGCGAATTTTTGAAAAGTTCTTTACTAAATTTAACCTCATTTGTCCAAACATTGACTGGGTCAATTTCGAATTTTAATAGCTGAATACATGCAACAAAGCGTAATGTAATCATAATTGTTTCGTAACGCAAACAAATTGCAATATTAAAAGTGCTATAGCTCTAAATACGAAATTTCCCTTTGTTTTTTACATACTAATTCAATATTTTACGACGCCATCTAACGAATTTTAAAAATAAAAATTTTGTCTAATGGGTGGCATTAATTCCCTTGTTTGTATGCATATGTTCTAACACTAGATTTAACGAGTATTTTTTGCATGACAATCAATAATGCATAGCAGTGCTCATTTTCCCGCTCGGAGTTCGGGGTGTGTTTGGAGTGCAAACTAGTTTCATTCATGATCAGAAGGCGATTCACGATATTTGTTTTCTTCACTATTATGTTATTTTCTACGTATTTATTAAATTTATTTTCTTACTTTTAGTTTTTCAATTGGTCTTAGGCATGTAAATGCTTTGAGATATCAAATTCTTTCTATATGTTCAAATGGCCCAATCGGAGAGATTTATTATCCGGGTTGGATCGGATCTATGCATCATTCGGTGACGGTTGGGACTACCAAATTTTACCTGTTTCGAATTCTGAAAAGAAACACACAGAATTACAAAGAAGTATATTTTATCGAATTTCAATGAATATCAAACTCTACAAACAAAATTAGTATCATCTCAGTAAAACCATAACCCAAAAATATAAATAAAATGATTTATGGAGGCCGAATAATTATATTTTTACATTAGTTTTAAATTTTTAGTTTTGATTAATTTTAGGATTCCAAATAGAGAAAACATTCGTTCATGTGAAATAAAATATTTAATTACCTTAGATCACTAAATTTATATTATATGTTCATGTCTTTATGTCTCTTACTTTGAGATAAACCTGTATTAATTTTCAATACCTTATGCAAAATGTTATTTAACAATCGTATATATTAGACTAATAAACATTACCTGTTGAGGAAGCCAAAAATAATACAATTCCAAAGACAACAACCAATATAACAATGAATTGCCCAACTGCCGAAACCATTATAATATTGGAATTTATGCAAGAAGAACTCAATTGTAAGTCTTAGTTGATTAAGCGACATTAATTTAAATCCGCCAATCAAATCCTACCAAACACTAATGTCGCATTAGGTAATTCAATCGAGACATGCACAAATTTACAATTTTACATATAATATAAATTCATGAGCTCTTTGAAATATTCATGGGGATATATAAAGCAAAAAACTAATGGAATGATAGCATGGAAGGAAACAGTAAATGAAAATTTTAAAATTCTGTTTAATACCTCATAAAATCAATGCTATAGTCTATGAAAATTTGCAAATATTAATTTCTAATGGTCAACTCTATTATTTTTACAGTAATACAATTTCCCAAATAATTAGTGGGAGAAATTGCATTTTGCTAAACTAGTTTTGGAAATTTAGAAATACTAGTTTCTAGTGTGCTCAGCTCTGTTATATTTACAGTAATACAACTACCCAAACATTTAGTGGGAGAAATTGGTTTTACTGAAATAGTTATGGAAATTGGCAAGTATAAATTTCTAATAGTCAAGCATCTGATACAGAGGAGGTCCCGACCAGAAATTCTAGCATTGACCTGACCCAATCAAAGAATGATTACTAGTATAATATACACACATTTTTTTAACATAAAAGTATCAGTAAAATCAATACTAAATCAATAAAAAACCCAAACATAATTTAAATCCATTAGTATTTAGGAAATTCAAAGATTCAAAAGTTTGAGTTCTAAAATTGCTCCTTAAAGCTGCTAGTGTCTTCCAAATGAGAGCCAACGCGTCTCTTTGGAAGAGTAGCCCGCAACCCGACCCGTTAATTTTTTTTACTACCCTGATTTGATATATTTACAGTAATACAGCTTTACCAAATCAATAGTGGGAGAAATTTACAGTAATAAAAAGCTATGGAATGCTCATTTGCTCTCCTCTGCAAACATCATAGAGAGTAAATATGCCCAAAATAGTTTTAAAATTTTAGGCAGCAAGTAGCTAATAATTTGAATGGACAAAAAAATTATTAACATGAGTCAAATAACGTTTTCTGTAGTATAATGAATTTTATATCAGCATTAATTTAGCAGTCAATAGCATAAAAAGCGTTTTTTGGAATGCATGTAATATCACATGATAAATGAATGTAGTCCAATTAATTATTAAAAGCATAAGGTGTGATTTAGCAGAGCAATTCGTAATAAATCGAAATCTATAATTAATTATAAATTCAACAAAAAACATTTTGTAAATATTGGAAGACACTTTTAAAAACAAAATTTGATTACAATTGTAAAGATAGAAATCAACTTTCTCCTTCGGTAACATCTGAGGGAAATACTTGGTTGGAGGAAATATGCGTAAGTTACAATTTCAAGAATGATTGTCGAGATCGCAGTGAATGAATTTAATGGGCCCATTTAAGCATTCATTTTCAAAACTCCTGATGATTTGTTAAAAATCCATAGACTTCTTTTGTTAACTTTCAAATGCGTGTTTTTGTCCATAAAAATTTCGATTTACAATGTCATTCCAACTAAATTTTTAAAGGAAAATTTTAAGCATTATGGCCCTTAATCCTGTAGTATAATTGTATGATTTTAGATTATATTAAAGAATGTATACTTTCTGTTGTATTCACTGTTAAATTTTGTGTTATCAACAACAATCGGGTGCAAACCCTATTTTTTAAGGGCGTAAAGTTGCACCCTCAACTACATATCATAAAAAAATCAAAATTGTGAATAACTGAAGGGAAATTTTCATTGCATGAAATTTAGCTTTGTCCATTTTTTGAAAAAATTGTGTCAATATTTTTTCCAAAACAAAATGTTATATACATTTTGTCAGGGATAGTACAAAATTATTTTTATGCTGAATTTGTTCAGTTTCATATTTAATTGGTTTTATTCCCATTATGCATTTCTTACACTACAATTTGGCTAGTGCAGGGGAATGAAAGTATTGTGCAGTAGACTGTATTCACAGGTAAAAAAAAATAGGACAAAGTTGCGTTGATTCATGTTATCTGTATGATCTTTTAAAAAATGGCACTCTTTTCTGCTCTCTTGTTGAGAAATGGTGACATCAGCAAAACATATGCTAAAGATATACAATATCATTATGTGTATTTAACTTTAAGAGAAAGGGTTTTCTACAAATTGAAATATGCATTTTCATCTCGTATTTAAATAAATGGAGAAGCTAGTCCTTCAAAATTTAGTATAAAATTCTAGAAAATATTTTTTTCGCAATCAATAGTGAAAAGTATAAGGAAAAAGGACTGATTATTTGTGTAATCACTAATTATTAAAGATTTACTGAAAAGTAACTATATGAACACCCTATCCTGTGTCCTCCTAAAATATTTGTCGAATTTAAATTGAAAATATGTTTTAGATAGAAATAGAATAACGTAGAAAAAATAACCTTTAACTCTCGTACACATTTCTTATGTATAAGATTGCAAAGCATATTGAAAAGGCACTCTTGGCAGAGCAAATATAAAACTGTGCTCCATGTAAATGCTACGATGAGCATTGTTACCATGAAACCACACATATTTGAGTAACTTTTGTAAATTCCATATGCAGGGCAAACAAATTCTGGGAATTTCTCCATTACTAAGGGTGTTATTTGATTATATGCAATATTAGAAAAGAAATATATTCCTGTAGCGCAAAGTTCTGTATAGATGTTGATAATCACAGTGAAATTGAATGCAATCATTCCCAAACAACAGCAAACGAGACCAACACTGTACACTAAAAAATGAACAAGTGCAGAAGATAATACTGTTCTGCTGATAATGATATCGGTTAATCTTCCAGCAAATACTACAACAATACAAGCGCCAAATTTTGTAAGCACAGACGTCATCCCAATAATATCATAATGGTGATCTTTAACAACACTCGCTAAGTACTTTGGCAATTTTATCTGCAGCAAGTTTATAACTAAGAGGGCCGAAAGGCCTAATACACCTAGTTTCAAACCTTTAGTATTCAATGATAACCAAATAATTGTTCAACGAAATTTATCTTCTCTGCGCTCTTCGCGGAGAATCAGAAACAAAGTAAACAAGAACTATAATCCAATCAATGTGAAGAGTCCCCAAGCATACAATTCTAAGGACCAGTGTAGATATTTAGAAATGCCTTTACTAGTTGAAGCTGCAATCATAGATCCAATTATAACAGAAATTAACCTTAATAAGAACATGCAGATATATTTCGACTTACAAATTCATCGTCAGTTTTACAAATTATTCCCTCTAAATTTACTAGATTTTAAAATAATAATTATAATTTTCTAAATTTTAGAAATGGTAAATTAAATTTATAAATATCAATAATTTTTAAATTAGTTGATCTTGACGTCTGATGTAATATTTTTGTTTCAAAATTTGGTCTGCACTTATTAGATGATGAGATATATTAGAACTGGTCTCATGTTCTTTAATTCTTCTTGATAGTTGTCTACTAGAAAAACCAATATAATCTTCACCACAAATGCATTTTATTTGATAAATTATATTTGACTTATTGGTTTCTTCAGTTGTCGATTTTAATTGCAATTTCGTTCTTAGTTTATTATTGTTATATATAAATCTAACTTTTTCTTTAATTATTGATATTTTTCTGAGTTCTTTGATCATGTTTTCAGTGTGGAGTCTTCTATATTGGATCTTAAAACAATGTTCATAATTAGTTTTATTGTTTTTTGATCTTTTGTTCTTAATTAAAATGTCTTCTAATGATTTCTTAATATATCGATCTATGAAATTGCTTGGATATTCATTCTTCTTTGATTCTTTAATACAAGATCAAGTAATTTAAAAATTATTGAGAGTATTTTTATAAAATCCTTGCAACCAAGTTTAAACACAAAAGAAGACTATATTTATAAATTAAATTTGCCACTTTTTAAAATTTAAAAAATTATAATTATTATTGTAAAATCTAGTAAATTTAGGGGGAATAATTTGTAAAACTGACGATGACTTTGTATTTGTAAGTCGAAATATATCTGCATGTTCTTATTAAGGTTAATTAAGCTCCTAAAAAACGACACATATAACAGAAATGTTAAAAAGACTAGCAAATGTAGTGAGTTCAGTCTTTGCAACCTATATATTTATAAGATTTATTCCAGCAGGTACATTAACAGCATGTGTGGCTCCTAAGAACATTCTAACAACACTAAACAAATAGAATTGAACTTTGCCAAAATTGGAAATATTGTAATGTAATAATTGAACTAACTAAAGTGGCAAGCATTATTATATTCTTTCGACTATAAGTATTTATTTATTTGTAACGCTTTTATTCCTGTACTGTACGTATACAATAAATAGGAATACTATACACAAATAATGTTTGTCATAGAAAACATGGATAAGAGCCATCATACAGATATTTACAGGCTGCATGGTAAAATGTCCTTTTATATAACTCAGTGCGAGCTGAAGGAAGGGATACCACGTGCCGGGAAGTTCGCGCTGGGCGTATTTCTTGGAACTTATGATACATTGGATGCTTCACGTCACTTTGAATTTTTAAAACTGTTTTCATGAATCTTGTATAGAATAACTGATTCATCATATTTATTAAGTAAATCTTGTCAACATGTGCAACAATAGAGAAAAACTTGATGCATTTTCTAAGTTTTGAACAAAGTCTTTTTTCCAGTCCAGGAACCCATACTTCGCAGGCATATAAAATAATTGGAGCAATGTACGTTTTAAAGATGAATTCTTTCATATTGTGGTCCATAAATGTAATCAAGAAGGTAAGGGATTTAGTAATATAATTAACTCTGGCAACAATCGAGTTAACATGTTTTTCCCAGGTTAACGTTGACTCAATAATCAAACCAAGGTATGTAACAAATGATTTCTGTGGAACAACTTCTCCGGCAGCGACAATATGTTGTTTAGCAACATCATTGTAAAAGTCGTTATTGCTGTGTTTATTAAAGAAGGTAATTTCCAGTGATTTAGTATGTGCAAGCTAACAGGTAAGAAGGCTGAAAAACTGTATGTGTAGTAATACATATTAGCTAGTACACATTTTTGAGCTGCTGAATCGTTTATAAAAGATGAATGAGAAATGAGAATTGTGTTGATACGATTCATTGCTAACGTGGCAGTATGGAGTACTGAACTCCAAACAAAGTAGTAAATTATTTGCATTTTTGATATTAGGTAATGACATTTTGTGCAAAAATTGGTAATCCAATATAATCTCTTTTTCATCTATAACTGCTCATCACTGCACTGGTAAAATGTGGTCCAATTTACTGAATTTATTTGAATGAATTGACGTTAGACTCTTCCCTATATTTACTACAAGATTTAATCCCCCGACTTTGTCGGATGGTTCCGTTTTAACTACCAACATTGAAATATAAATTAGTAATTGATATTAGAATGAAATAAATATAATAGGTTCGCATAGACAAGATATAGAATATATGAACACTTGGGATCGGTATTTAGTAAAATAAGTAAATAATTTTTATTGTATTGATTTGAAGGAATTTATGGTTGGTATTTATTAACTATGCTGTCACAAGTGACATCATAAATACAAATCGAGTAATACCAACCATTAGAAATAATGTATCTATTACTGTATAATAATGGATTGAGTTCACACAAAGCAACTCATTGTTATATTTCTTGCTAAATTTTTAGGTGGATTGAATAGGGGCAATCAAAAAAAGTTATATATTGCTTATAGATTGTGCTACCTTTTGGATATCAGTATATAAATCATGTACGTTTTAGTACTATATTTATCAATTTTTCCTATTAATACATTTTATGTGTATATATATATATATATATATATATNTGTAATTATACTGAGTTTTGATATATTCATGTTAGCTAGACGTCAGAATAGACCGGTTTCGATTATATATCATCTTCAGTATAACAATAATGCGGTAATAAATTTACAATAATTACACTTTATAAAATAAATATTGCATCCACTTCTAAAATAAATTTAATGTTAGCATGCTTTGTTGAATATTTAATAGTAGATCTTTCTTAGTTTCCTTAATTAAAATTGCTTCACCGATTTTTGGAAAGTTTGATCTAAGTAGTATATAAAAAGTATCTTCACTTGCAGTATGCTTATGTAAATATATTTCTGATCTTAGGTGCCCATTTAGATGTTCTTTTATTCTTGTTCGTACATGTCTTTTAGTTTCTCCGATGTATGATTTTTTACAATCATCACATTGGTATTTATATATTAAGGAAGAAACTAAATTTTTCGGAACGGAGTCTTTGTTTTTAATGATGTTCGATGTCTTAAATGATGTAAATGTTGGTATTATTTTTGTTTGCTTTAGTTTGGTGTTCATTATTATAACTCTTTTCTTTACTTTATTGACTTGGTTACTGCAATAGGGAATTTTCAAATATATGCTAGTCTTAGTTTCATCAGGGCGTTTTTTAAATATATTTACATAAACATACTGCAAGTGAACATAATTTTATATAGTACTAAGATCAAACTATCCAAAATCGGTGAAGCAATTTTTTTAAGGAAACTAAGAAAGATCTACTATTAAATATTCAACGAAGCATACTAACATTAAATTTATTTTAGAAGTGCATGCAATATATATTTTATAAAGTGTAGTTATTGTAAATTTATTACCGCATTATTGTTATACCGAAGATGATAAATGATCGAAACCGGTCTATTCTAACGTCTAGCTAACATATATATATATTATATACAGTACTGGAAAAAAGAATCCAACCACCCATGATTTGTCATAAATATTTTTAGGAAATGGACGCCAAAAATGTCATCGGTATTTTTTAATTAGATTTAGTGTTGCAGAAGGAGGAATTCATCAATATTGCGTCATAATTGTCACTGTCTACTCTAAATCTCAAGGAGAAATGCTACAATACTTTTAGTTTGCTAATCTTTTCTTGGAAAAATGCATTCGGCCACTTTAGACCAAATCAGAGAATCTGTAAAAAAATTTCATAGGTTCAGCTTTTTTCAGTATATTTATATTGAAAATGTCTAATAAAGTCTTTCTTCGAAATATATGATGCCTGGGTAAAAGCCTCTTGCCATCCGTGAGTTCATTATATTCAAACATTTGGAAGGGATGAATGAACGTAATATAGCACGACTTGTAGAGCGACCTCGAAGTACTGTCGGAGATATCATTAGACTTTTCATTTTTGAAAACATTGCCCCCAAGCAAAAGTCCGAAAGACCAAAGAAGACTTCCAAAACTTCACAATCAGCTCTTATGTATCTTTCAAAAACGAAATCCCAGGAAGACTTTAGAGGAATTTCTCAAGGAATCGGCTGATGATAAACTTGTAATAGCACGAACTGTGCGAATGGGGCACCCAGAAAACCATTCTTAAGCTCAAGCAAATATTACGCCGGCAGAGGCGGCAAAATTTAATGAGAGACAATTCATCTGAACATTGGCCTAATGTTATATTTTCAGATGAGTCAAGATTGGAGCTACACTCATCAAAAGGAATCTTGATAAAAGACCAACTGGGCAGAAGTTAATATTCTTGCCTCAATTTACTCGGGGTGCCATGAAGTACGGTGAGAAGTCTGTAGTGGTATAGGGTGCAATATGGAAACCTGGCCAAAGAAGACCAAATCCTCCCAAGCAGCTATTATGTGCCTTTGAAAGAGAAATCCCAGGAAGACTTCAGAGGAATTTGGCAAGGAATGAGCTGATGGTCACCTTGTGACAGCAAAAACTGTGCGAAACATCCTGAAGAATTATTCAATTGGGACTTTCGTGGCACCTAGAAAGCCATTCTTAACCTCAAAGATTACGCCAGGTGAGGTGGGAAAATTTAATGAGAGACAATTCATTTGAACATTGGTCTAATGTTATATTTTTAGATGAATAAAGTTTGAGCAATATTCATCGAAAAGAATGTTGATAAAGAGACTAACTGGGCAGAAGTTCAAATACTTGCCTCAACTTACTCGGAAATCATGAATTATGGTAGAAAGTCTGTAATGCTATGGGGCGCAATATGGAAGTGTGTGTTTCGCAAGATTGTTCACATTACTGGTACTCTCCGAAGTTCTCAATATGCTAGATTTTAGAAAAAGAGCTCTTGCCACTCCTTACAAGTGATTCAATATATCAGCATGATGGTGCTCAATGTCATACTTCAAAAGAAATGAAGAACTTCTTCCACAATAATGGGGTTGCTATCTTTGCTTAAATTCAAGTGTAAAAACATTGCTCGAAAGGCTTTCACACTTAATTATTGGGTGATTGTATTTTCCTACAACAAAAGTCTTGTTCAGTTCATTAGATATTTCTAAAGCGTTCATAAGATTTTTTCCATTTTGGTTTTTTATAACATCAATTGAGGGGAATTTAATTCGCTTACAATTTGGAATTTTATGTGTGTTTCCATTCCATTTTGACTATTATTTTGGAAAACGAGTTTAGTCAGTTGTCATGAATTCGTTGAATACTCTAATACATTGTTCAATTAGAGAAGCATTTATAGCGTTTTTTATGCAGCAAAATTTCTATTAGTTTGAAATTGCATACTTTGTTCTTTTCGAAAATCAATGTTTTGCAAATTGTAGTTATCCAAGGTTTACCAGAAACAATATCGCTTACTTTGCTTTGTCCAGTTAATTTGTGGACTTTTTCCTAATAACCTGTCTCATTCTATTGACCAACACTTTATTCACTTTTACACCAAAATGTGAAACACATTTCGTACGAAATTTCGTTTTGTGACGATTGCATTAGAAAATGCATTTTGAGGTAGTCATGGAAATCGAAGAAGCATTTTTTGTTGATGATTTCATTGATCTTTCACATGTAGAGATTTAAGTGAAACCTTCATATTGAACTATAATGCAATTCTTACATTTGTATTTTGAGTTTAGATAGATATGATCTGTCCTGTTGCATTACTAAATTAATAAACTTAAGCTGAATATGTTAGCAATGTCAACACTAAGCACAGAAATTTTTTCGCCATTTTCGAATTCAATGTTCAATGACTTTTTTCTGAATGAGGAAACTTTTCTTTGCCTTATTAGATTTTTTGCCTCAAGAAATTAGTATTTTTTACTACCAGTCAATTGCAGTTCGGTATGAATTATTTTTTCCTTAATCCATTGTTTGATGGAAGGATTTAACTGTACTTCCTTCGATTTAGTTTGTTTTTTTGTTTATGTCATTAATTGTTCTTAAAACGTAAAGCTTTTGTCAAAATTCGAATGTCTTTGTAAGATGATAAGACAGTATACTTGAAATGATAAGCATATTCGTAGGTTCCTGAAAGGTAATCTTTCCAATCCTAATGCCGCATCACTTAGATCAGTAAATAAAATGGTTATAATTATGTTGATAGTTTAGCATATTTTTGCAATTATTTGAGTGGGGGATGATGCAAATGTCCTTAGGCTTCTAAATTTTGTTAATAACAGGCAACATATTTGCCCATGTATAAAGAGGCCATGGTGACATGAAAAGAACGGACAGTTTCTCTATATCCAAGTGGAAAAATTTTTGGACACTAGATTTGCCAGATTTAATTGGTTTAGTGCTTTGATTATTTCATGGCGATTCATAAATTGGGAAATTACAATCAGTGCATTTTTTGAATAGATATGCTAGGAATCATTTTGCAAATTGCCATGTTGATTAAAGAGAAACTTTATACTGTACTAATAGCAAAATAAATATTGGTCACAAGCATACATAAAAATTCAGAAAAATATACATATATACCGCACAACTAAAAATTATACACTAAATTGATTTACGGCATTTCAAGTTGTAGTCCGCTTTATTAAATTAAATGCGCTCCAATATATATATAT
>CABFPE010000001.1:2612268-2634188 GCA_900660155.1 Hofstenia miamia
TTCATATATATATATATATATATATAGGGTGTCTCATACTTTTTTGTGATAAACAAATTTGATCTCAAAAGCATGCCTTTCACAGAAATAAAAAAATTCATACACTGCTTAGAAACTGAAAGCGGACATTTCCATAATCATTTGCAACGCTTTAAGTAAAATTATGTGTCATTTTATTGCGCAAAGTAGAATAAAAATATTTTTGAGTACAGTTGTTCGCAAAATTCTTAATCAATACTATTTATTTATAATTTTCGCACTAAAACACTTTGAATTTTGTTCTGCAATTATGATGTTGAATTTTTGCCTTGATTCTTGACAGTTTTTTAATATTTGTGATAGTTAAATATATGTTGTATTCCATTATAACTGGCAAATAACTACCTTTGATTTGTTTTTAACATAAAATGCACACATTAAATAATAAAATATAAGTTTTTTCTGAAATCTATATGTACATGTAAAGATTACTTTAATTTAACAAAGCACATTGGCAACAAATGGTTTAAAAGATCAATTGAAATAAATTTGATTGCATATTTGATTACGAAATATTTCATAAAACTAAATGAATTGAAAGTTAAACTTCTTTATATGTAAAAATTTTTGTTGATGAGACCACTTTCAATGGGAAATGCGTTCTGCTGGAAACTCTGCTCCTCATTTTGAACCCAGTCATTAATCACTGTCAAAAACAACGTGTTTGGCGTGTACACCAGTTATCTTCTGCAGGTGCATTTTTTTCTTTGCAACCCAAGATGGATGTAATTCTTTTTCAACTTTGTTTTTAGGGGAATTCACCTTCACACTGCTAATTCTTTTTTTGTCTAAAAATCATTTTGAAGTAATATGAAAATAAATTAAAGCAATAATAGGAAACTCAGATGAACATGGACTGGACAGTGCTTGTGGAGTGTTATTTGATTAGACTCGTTCGACTACTACACAAAAGTGCATGCAAATCAAACCAAATTCAGTTAATGCAGTATGATATGCAAAGTTTCAAAATAAAAATGTTCATTTCTTAGTGTACAAATATTGCAGTGGATTTTACACGTTTCAATTTCAGTTCTTATTGGAAATTCCTGGCATACCCACTGAACTAGTACTAAATGCAGAAAATTGACTTTGGATTGTTTAGATTAGTGATTGCTTAATGTCAATTTTACAACACTCCAACCTCTGCTAACATAAGAAAATCGTCAGGATTTGGGTCGTAAAATGTGCAAACTTAGATATATGTACTTCATATTTCTTTACTCAGCCTCAAAAGTAACCGGAGTTTGCCAACGCCGGCGGTCCCAGCGAATGGGGCACGCATCTACTACAGAAGACAATATGGATTTTAAAATGTAAATGAATTAGAAGACATTCCTCTATTGACGATTTCTTCGCATTTTAGATAACGTTATTAAATACTAGCATATGAGTATGATTTCTTAAATGTTTTATTGAAGAAATAAAAAACCCTCGAAGTCCAAGGCTAAAAAATTGATATCATTTCATTTGATGCAATATATTTACCTTTTACTGGTTTTTTTCGTTTAGAAATTTTTCTTGCCCGCGAATCTTTCTCATCTTTGTTAAATATTTGAGCCAATAACTTCTTACGCTTTCTTGACCCAGGTCGATGTTCTTTATTGTTAATGACACGTTTGTATTTGGCAATTTTATCTTTTTCTGTCAACACTTGATGTTTTTTCGATTTAACCTAAATTAAAAATACACAGTGTTGCAATCTATTAAACTGCCAAAAACATTTCATGAAAATAAGTCGAAACTATTTTTTGAAACAAATGAAGTGTTTTCATGCACAAAAATTAAACAAATCGAAATGTATTACGATGCACAAAACAAACAAAATTCTTTAAATGCACAGTAAAAAATGAAAATTTTATTATTATTATTATTAAATAGATTTATTACCTTAATACAGGTCTACAAATATATTAAACAGTCAACAAAAGTCATTTATCGACTGATGAACTACAAGATGATTGGCATGATTTGCATGGACAAACAAGATAGTGTGTGCATCTAATATCAATACTAAAAGTGTAATTGAGAAGTAATCTGCAAAAATCTAGGAGATTTTTTTTGACAATGCTGTAATCGTCAAATAAGTTAATGTTTGTGTTTATATGAATAAAATTAGCCAAGCGAGTGATGCGATTAAAATAGAAGTAAGCTGTCTTTGATTTCTTTATACGTGTTATTTGAAAGAGATTAAAATTTTTAGAACGTAATCCTGGGCGGTTTGGGTAATATAAAGAGAAATAATCCAAAGCATTGAGATCCAAGAGGTTTGTTAAAAGTTTGTTTAAATAAAGTAAATCATAAAATTGAAATAGTAGAGGAATTAGGAATAAGTTGAGGTTAAGAAGTCTAATTTTATAGTTTCCGATATTTTGAATCCACTTAGTACATCGACGCTGTAAACGTTCTAATTTATCAACATCACCTGAGGATGGAAACCAAATCTGAGATGCATACATGACAGAAGTCAGGATTAAAGATTTGTAAAGAGTAAGTTTTACGTGGTATGAAGTATTAAAGGGAATTGATCTCTTTAATAACATAAAAGAATAATTACACTTTCTTATTTTTTCAGACACATGTAAAGTCCACGATAAATCATGACTAAAATACACACCAAGATCTTTAACATATGCAATAGGCTTAAGCATTGAATCTTCAATTTGAATAGACGAATCAGATATAGGATAAGAGATATATTCACATTTTTTCTTATTAAACATCATTTTGTTATTTTTTGACCAAACTACGAGGGAAAAGTAGTGATCTTCAATGTAGTGTAAAGATGGAGAAACAATTTTTAGATCATCAGCGAATAAGTATGGGGTGCAATTAAGACAATAAGAAGGAATGTCATTTATAAATATGAGGAATAATAATGGTCCCAACACTGAGCCTTGAGGCACACCACTGGTAACAGGTAACCAACTGGATCGACAAGAATTTATACTAACACATTGAACTCGATTTGTCAGGTAAGAAGCAAGGATTTTAAGAATTTTCCCACCAATACCGAAATTGAATAACTTATGTATTAGAAGTCCATGTGGGACTGAGTCGAATGCTTTGCGAAAATCTAAGTGAAGCACGTAAGAAAACTGAGACTCTTCATATAATTTGTATATACCATCTAAGAATAATAGGAGTTGGGTGACTGTAGAGCGACCCTTAATGAAACCAAATTGCTGCTTATTAAGTTTGTAGGTACAAAACTGTAAAGTTGATCAAAAAGTAATTTTTCAAACAGTAGTGATAGTCTTGGAAGGGAAGCTATTGGACGGTAATTATTTGCTTTTTTCCGATCACCTGATTTAAATAATGGTCTGAGGATAGCTTGTTTCCATAAATCAGGGTAATAACCTGAATCAATAATAAATCGAAACAGATTTAAGATATGAACTGATAATTGCGATGAATATTGCTTTAAAAATGAGCCAGGGAGATTATCAGATCCACAGTTTGAGTTACAGTTAGCTAATAGAGGGATAATATCATCAAGTTCGATAGATATATCATTGAAGTCAAGATTTTCAAATGAACAAGTTATCTCATCCTTTGGAGAATAAATAGAGGCAAAATATTCGTTAAAAAGGCTGCAAATATCAAAGTCTGTCATAGCAAATTTGGACTCCCAAGAGATAGGACGAGGAAAAGTTTGAAGATCTAAAGATCGAAGTAATTTATAACAGGAATTGACGTCAGAAATGTCTGAAAAGCTTTGTAGAAATATTAATCTATCAAGTTCAAATGACTCAAGGAGATTATTCCACAATGATTTTAAGCGGCAAAAATCAGAAAAATCGTTCGTCCTTTGATATTTGCGATGCTGAGATTCTGTTTTGTTATAGATGTGAAGAGTATGCGAAGATGTATATGATGGCAAAATACGACGCTTAAGTCGTTTCCTAGGAACAAATGTAGCTATAATTTCAAAAAGAGAGTCATACCAATAAGAGATATAAGACGAATTATTCACATAAAAAGAGAATAATGACATTGAGAGAGCTAAGGATAGTCCAATTGTGTTAGCCTGAGAAAACGAAAATTTTGTAATTGACAAGTCATTTTGCTTAACAGGTAAAGTATTGACGAAAATGGGATTTTTTAACTCTAGTTTCATACTCAGAGAAATTACAGCGTGATCAGAAATGCTTTTGTTTGGAGGCAGGTAATCTTCAACAGAAATATTATTGGAATTTGTAAAAACCAAATCCAAAATGTTGCCACTTTGATGATTAGGAAAACTAATAAGTTGCTCCATATTGTAGTCGTTAAAAAAAATGTAAGAGTAATTGAGTAATTATTAAAATTAACATCTCATTCAAAATACACAAAATTCGTTACTTGATTATCCATTAGCTTTTGATTTATATTTAGATGGTCTATAATAATATTTGCATAATAATATGTGTTACATAATTGAATTCGTTACAGAGACAACATACGAATTCGTGCCTTGAACTGAATGAAGAGCAGAGACTATTTGTTTGTGGCCGAAATCCAAAGTAGAAAATGTCGACTGAAAGGCACAACTCCTTCAGAAGACTGGGAGGAGCATCCTGCTCGGATATTAGGCTCTGCAGGTATCAAACATTAAGTTTGTTGTTTTAGTATAAATTTATTTTATCCAATTTTTATTTGCGTATATATTTCAGTGGCATAGCATTATATCAAGAACAGTAAACTCTATCACTCGACTTGATATTTGTTCCTTAATTTCCGTGGTTGTATCAGAGGAAGGCGCCTCTGACATTTTCATCTCAATACAATTTAATTATTTGGCTTTCCCACGTTGGGATTTCAACGTTGTTTACGGTTATTTTCGTAAACCTGTACATAGCTAGCTCTCTATTTACGAGCGTTTCCTCCCTCCACGTATTTGTAACCTCAACGTGGTTCTTAATTTATTTCATTTTCCGATGCCTGGAGACACGATTCTAGTGTTTACTCATATTTACTTTAGTCAAGCTGCTACTAGAGCTGTCTGGCTACAACGTTGGCTACTGCTATATACTGTGGGCTTTCTAACTACAAACCTTCCCTAACTTTATGCGGGGAACTATCACTGGCCTACGTCAGCATTACTCTCATTCTGCTGGAGTCCTCGTACAAGTCTATGCCTGTTACTGAGTAACGCGCCATCAAACCATTGGGTTGGCATAACCATTACATCCACACCCTTCTAACATCTCCTTCCTTCCCGAAACTCTTTTTGGTAAAGCTTCTGAACTTCCCCGACTTCTTGAGTCCACTAGAAACTCCCGCGTTTTACCGCAGTGCACCGGTTTAGGCAGTCTCTCCCTCAAGTCGCTTGTTTATGAGGACCTCGTGCATCAGAGGACCCTCTCGATTAAGGTGGAAGTCACCAGTTTCCACCAGCAAAAGCAACTCAGTGACTGAGTTTCTCTTACTAAAAGAGCTGGTGGCTTCAACCTTACCAAGTCGCTCAGCATTGCTGCTGACTGTCCGACACTCTACACTTGTGAGCACTGCCAAGGTGCTGGCCACCTTTCTTGTGGCTCGTACCAGGATTCGTCTATTAGGACTCACCAAATCATCTCTGATCTCTACTCTGAGGCAGTCCTTCTGTAAGCTGTTCATTCTAAAACTCCTTCTACACCTCCATCTGAAACTCTTTTCATAATTTTGATCAATTTGAAATTAATTGAATTTGCATTAAAAAAGTAAATCTTAAAGTAGTTTTGGTTAACACTAGGACGCAGTCATTTAGTACATTTTTAAAAAATAGTTACTAAAGTTTTTGGATACTGCCGGATAATCAACAATTTACTTTTACAAATTTCAAACGGACGATACACTATATATTTCTAATGGTTTATAAAGTTATGTGTTTTAATTTCAATTAAATCTGATTTGTCAAATGTGTAATGTGAGGCGGAGTAAGTTAGCCAATCGGAAAACGTTTGCTAATGTATGCTAAGATGAACGTGACTTCGGTAATGACAAAGATTTTGATATGACTTGTTTCATTGCAACTTACACATCAAAAGCTAGATCTATGTAGGGGCGATTCCATGTAATTGACATTACGAATCTTACCAAATTTAAAGAATGAGATCATTTTATTTTTTTTACTAATTATTTGTATTTTTTAATTATTTCTTAGTTTGATAAACCAAAAATAGACCTATTTTAATTTAAAATTTCGTCAACCGATTTAAAAAATTAACACACAAATCTACTTAACAGACATGACACCATAAAAGTCAGGCCTTCCAGTGAACTTTTTATCAAAATTTTATCAAAACTAAAACAATTTTTGTGCAAATTTAAATGTTGTTTAAACACGTACACATATATTTTCAATATACTTATGTAAACCTGGTTGTACACATGTGCTCCCTAAGATTATTTATCATTTTCCATGTAACGGACATTACTTTTTCATTGTAACGGACATTACATGTCTGTCCATGTGATTGTGCTTGCTATTTAGAAAGAACTAACAGCTCTATAATAAAAAAAAGTACACTTTACTATCTTGGTTTATTAATTTTAATCAGTTATTAATTGTCAAATAACGATAGAACAACAATAGAGCTGTTCAACATACAAAGCTAGTTAAGGTATTCTAATTGCTGTTCTAAAAACAAACATATATTTACTGGGTGTAATGTTATGTTCCCTATTACATAATAAATTCTTACAGGCCTACATCAAATACAAAGATTTTGAAATCTATATGTATCAACTTTTAAAATCCAATTTTAGTCAGTTCCCTACTTGCTATCTAGCTATATGATCCTGTGCGTTCCACGGTTGCTGACTGGCTGAAGAAAATATGTTGTATGATATTTTCTGGTCGATAGTCCAATTCATCAGTTTGTTTTGGCCATCTCCAATAAGTGCATTTCTCAAAAACCTTAATCCTAGCACCTTGATTTTCTGGATGAACAATTGTCACCTGTCCCGGAAGCAATTCACCTTCATATCGACATATGATGAAATTATCTACACTAACATGAATTGCCTGAGGGCAAGTTCTTTGCAACAATTGTCATACCAGTCATCTGAATCAGAATCACTTTCAGAATCAAGCATTATCACTACTTTGTTTGTGTGAGTACTCCATACATTGAATTTGACCATGTTTCAGTGCTTCTACATAATGTATCTTGATGCTCTTAACCACAGTTGAGAATGCTTCAATGCTCTGAGCTGTGACGGATGACTTGTAAGGTCTGCGTCTTCGTCTTTGCTACTAGGCAGAAATCTTCTAATGAATTGACAACCACTCTTCGACTAAGCGTTTCCATCCACACATTTCGTTTCACAGTTCCACTAATCCCATCAACTGCCCCATGCCATGAGATGTGGCAAAAAAATGCCAGGTGAAGGAATCGAAGTGGTGCAGTTTACGTAAGACAGGGAGGAAATTGAATACAAATTGGTTGAACTGTGAGCATAGACCATCTGAAAAGATGTCCACATTCTTGCTAGGTTCTCCACTTATGCAGTTTATGAAGAAACACCAAAACAGATGTTTTATCATGATCCAGGTTGTCACTCACAAATATCATGCTCTTTTTCACTCTTTGTATCCATATGCAAATGTTGAATAAGGTCAACTGTTTTTTTACTCCAGTATGCGGACTGGATATACCCTTGCTGTTGGAATGAATAGTTTTCGCTGAAATCTATCGGAATAACTGCATTGAATTCGGGAATGTTCGAAAGTTTTTCTTGAAAACAACTACTTTGTTCCCTATTAACAAAGATATGCAAACTTTTTTTTTTGTTTTGTTGAAGAGCTCTTGGTTTTATCAGCTTTCTTAGAGGAATTTCTTATTGGGTGAGCCATCTCATTGTTGTCTTCTTCTCTCACCTACTCACACCACAACATTTTTTTGTTATCATTTCCTTCAATAAAGCTGCCCAATCATGCTTCTGCTTTATCATTTGAGCAATTATCACAATTGCCCATCATGCATTTTTCAGAATCATGTGGAAATACTAGGTTGGATATGAAACTGCTGGAGTAAACTGGGAAATTTGGAATAATTTTGTGCAAAGCTTCACATAACAGAGAAAAATTTTCATGATAAATGCATAGACATGCACCCTTTAAGGTTTCCAACGGATGAAATATTTTGGCAGGTTTAAGTTCTACGAACTTTGACTTTCCAATCTTCACATCTGGGTGATCATGTAGGAATAATGAATGGGTTTGTTTGATTGTGTAGTAAAGATAACGTTTCTGAAATCGTTTCTCTCCACGGTCTTTCCACAAGGTAACATTCTTTTTTAACCGGAGCTTACCTTGAAATTTAGTCACGACAATAAAAATTCCGAACCTTTCCCTTGGTGTCCTCGCTTATTACTTTTTTAGGCTTTGTTGTCGACTTTATTATTCGAACTTTTTGGGCAAGTTTGTTAATTACAGCTTTATTTTTCCTATGACTCGTAGGTAAGTGTTTGGCGGCTCTAGAGACCTTCTAAGTTGATTTTCTTCTTTGAACGAGACTTTGCCACTCTCTGCCTGTTAAGCTTCTTTCTATGTGCCTTTGATTCAGAATTTACCCTAATTTCTTTTAATATCATAGCTTGTTTTCTTTTTCTATCTTTCTCAAGAACTTTGTCATTTCTTTTTTATGTTGTTTAATTCTCTCTCTATATTCTCGCATACGTGTTTTTGATTACTTTTGCTTTCTCATAGTGCTATTTTAAGTCTTTCACTATAATTTCTGTCCAAAAGCTATCGTTACAAGATTCTATTTCGAAATATATTAAAGTTTGAATGTGATTTGAATATGCTAATGCCCGCTATGTAATGTCCGTTACTTGTAAATTTAATCCAAAATAAAGGAAATTATAAAATAAGTAGTAAGGAATAACCCAAAATGCACATAGTAGATCTTATTGGAAAACCCCCAGTGTTCCAATCTTCCGAGTGGTATGAAAAACGGACATTACATGACTACAGCAAACACTCATCTGCATTGGACAGACCTCTTTCAAAAACCTATTGTCAATATCCCGACAATAAAGGTATTCGCAAGAAGCAAAATTTACTCTGAATCATGGCGAATTATATTTAATAAGAAAATGATCAAGCTGATTTTGAAAAACACTATCGAAAACAATCAAGCGTTGGATGAAAACTTTTCGTTTACTCTGGATGGATCATAAGCTGTTATTGGTTTGCTGTACTTGCGAACTGTACATTTTCGAAATAAAGCTGACATTCATGAGATTTTGCTCTGAAAATGGAACTAGTTATTTCAAACAAACTATGTATAGGGATAAGTTCGTGAATATTGTGACAAATTTACGATTCTTGAGCTCTATGCCGAGTTTATTGAGAACAGTAAGCATGTATATTAACGTAACCACCTTTTGATTCAATGAACAATTGTTGTGATAAAAAAAACCATTGTAAGTTTTTGAATTTGTGGCTTTTAAGTAAGATATGAATTGAATAAAAGAGTGGATTTTGGTTGACGTGAAAACGCAATATTGCGTAAACCAAATCCTATTTTTTGGAAAATAAACTACAGGATCAAACGTTGTCAATCAAAGCATTGGGAAACTTGTAAATGTAATATTACAGCTGAATTTCAGCTCCACTTACCAGAAATTTGCCTAAAAATATACCTTATTTAGACATTGAAAACAAATTCACGTAATATTAATTACAAAAACAAAGAATTGCATAAGTTGGACTTCTTTGAGTCTGATGATGTATCGATTGTGAATATCAGTGCAAAGCAAAGAAGTTGGTATAATTGCTAACAATACACTACTCTTCAAAATTGTCACTGAAAATGAAAAGAGAAAGCTTGAGATCGTTGTTGATTACAATCAAACAAAAACAGGTGTTGATACACTCGCTTAAACTACAAAACCCCAATGCTCCTGTATCAAGTAAATGAATGAATGAATTCTTAAAACAATTGTGTAAGCCGATGCAAGTACAAATGCAAGGGCTGACCTGTTTAAAGAGGCTGTCAAAAACATACAAAAGCCAATCAGGTGTGTGAAAAATACGATTTTTGAGATGATTGTGTCTTCTGTGGAAAGCATGGCATTTTTTAATGTTAATCTTTTTTTCGAATAAAACTGTTGAATCGATTTGTCTTAAACGGTCAGTAGATCTTATTTATCACAATAGTACACTATTCTGCTTGTATGACCTTGTAAATCAAGTATATTACATTAATTAAATTCAAACGATATGGAACATCTTGTGAAGTTCACATAGCACAATTTTTACATTACAATATAATGTACTAAATACGATATTTTATCAATGCAATGTCAGAAGATGATATTGAGGAAGACAGTTGAGTGTAGTTTAGTGTGATATTTAAAGATTGGATACATTTGGCTTATTTGGTCACGGATGACAAGAGTCCTAGAGAAAGTGACCGGCTAAAGCCTGCTTTGTGTTAAACATAAAATCTATACACACAACACAAGAAGATTTTGGTGATCATACCTTATAATTTGCAGAATCTTTTTTGACGGAATTCATATTAGCCACTCGTTCGTAGTTCTCTTCACCTTCATCATCTTTACTGTCCATATTGCCAGCGGATGGTTCAATAAAAAAGGGATCATTTTTAACTGAAGATTTATTCAGTGAACGAGTCTTCGCCTAAAACCAAAGATTCAAACAAATATTCCATCTATATTGTATATGTACAAAATTCATATTTTTTGTAAAACAACACAAACAAGCCCTAAACCAAATAAGAGTATAAGAAATCAGATAAACAAGTACCACTGATATAATAGCAATACTATAAAATGATATTGCTTATGAAAATTATAAAATGTTGTAAATCCACAATAGCGTTTTGCCTAATAAATTAGGTTTTATTTAATTATTTATGTCCTTTAAACAATTGTTTTACTTTTCTTTACGGCAGTGTACGACTAGGGTAAGACATTATCACTGATATCACAGCTGTTTGCCTCAAACACTTGCTTCAGATCTGCTACTCAACAACCTATGCAATATACAGCTAAATCAAGAATACAAAGCTGCATTTACTGATGATTTGTTTGCAATTCAAGGATGCAATTTGTTCACATTTGTGTTCTATGCACAGTGATTTTATTGCATTTTTACAAAGTGGCATACCAATTGTATCTTCATCCATGGCAGAACGATGAGGAAGAAAATCTACTGTTTAAGTATTTGTAGTGTATGAGCTGTTTGGCTTATCGGTCACTACGAGGATTTACATTATGATATATGATAAGCATGAGTTTTGAAACAGAAATGACCATTGTCATTGGAGTTGGTTTTCTATAGTTATAACGTAGATTTATTAGAACTAATTATGAAATTATATACACGTTTTGTTCTAGGTTTCCTCACATATTCTTGTGAAAATTTTGCCTTAACCTAACAATTAGAATAAATGCTATATTTCTAGTTAATAAAACTACGGCCTTTGGTTAAGCGGTCGAAAAGTTTCACCCTTCTAAGAATTATTCGCAAGATGAAAGAAGAAGCTGCAAAAGGTAAGATTAATGTTAGGAAATGTAATTTCTTCTTTTTAGCAAAAATAATTCGCAAATGCATAACCGATTAGAAAATCATATGACCTGTCCCGCGAAAAAAAGTACTATCCCGATTAACACTTTTTCAATTTTTTGTGACAAATCAAAAATTAATGGTAAATAATAATAATAATAATCAATGACTTTATTTAGCCGCTGAAGGCATACACAACAAAAAAAATAAATAAAAACAAGTCAAGTTTTACGGCAGCGAGGACAGTCACAGGAGATGAAATAGGAGCAAATGGAAGAGTAGGCGAAGTTGGAGAAGGGCTCAGCAAAGAGGAAAGCCATCAAAGATTTCTTGAAGCTCGGTGGCGGGGAAAAGAAATCAATCGCTGTTGGAGGGTTGCGAGTCAAGATGTAATTAGCAGCAGTACAAGCACGATTGAAAAACGAGTGAAGGGTGCGATGTTTCTTTGTACGACGAATGGAGAAGGTGACAACATCATCAGAGCGAGTGCAGCAGGAATTAGAGAACTTAATGAAATCAAAAGGATCAAGATCCAATTTGCGAGTCAGAAGTCGATTGATCAGAAGGAGATCACAGGCATGGAAGTAGAGTGACAGCGGGAGAGTTGAGAATTTCAGCAGAGCGTCTATATAGTCCAAAGAGGAAATCCATTTGAAAGCGCGTTTCTGGAAACGTTCCATAGAGTGGAACAAAGCACGAGAAGGCCACCAACAAGGAGACGCATAGAGAAGAATGGCGCGAGGAATGGACTTGAACAAAAAGAGCTTCATAGCGGACGAGGTATTAAAAGGAACATTACGGAAAAGGGCAAATAGCGAGGAATTAGCTTTGCGGAGACGCAAAGACACATGTCCAGTCCAATTTAAGTTTGCAGCAAGTTGAACTCCAAGATGAGTGTGATGAGGCGCAAAGTTCACAGGTTGAGGCAAATCAGAAGGGGGAGCCACAGAAAAGGAAATACCACATGTCTTGGTAGTGCTAAAATCGAGATGGTTGACAGAGGACCAAGTAGACAAGTGCTCAAGATCAGAAAAAATGTTCGACGCAAAAGACCAACCAAAATCAAAAATCGCAGTGTCATCGACATACAACAGACAAGACGAGTTGAGAACAGAATGAGGGAGGTCGTTAATGGCAACGAGGAAGAAAAGAACAGCAAACACTGAGCCTTGAGGGGCACCACTAGTAACGGGGACAGGAGAAGAGATAGACGAGTTGATTTTGACACACTGGTGGCGATTAGTCAGGTAGGACTGGAACAGTTCGATGAAATCCACATCAAAACCAAATAAACGTAACTTGTCAAGCAGAATGGAATGAGGGAGACGATCAAACGCTTTTGAGATGTCAAGAAAGATAATACAACCAGGATCATTACTATCAGAGTGAAAGTAGCAGTTTTCGATCAGAGTGAGCAGGTTAGTAATCGTAGAGCGACCAGGAAGGTTGCCATGCTGAGAAGAAGAGATGAGGTGACGAATTTTTGGGAATACATAACGAAAAACAAGGCGTTCAAAGATGATAGACAGTCGAGATAGAATAGCTATTGGGCGGTAGGACGTGACCTGCGAGGAGGGAAGCTGATTAGATTTTAACAGCGGAGAAATCCAAGATGTCTTCCAACAGGCGGGATAGCGCTTAGTGGAGCAAATGAAGGAGTAAAGATGCTTTAAATGGATAGAAAGCGTGGAGGAGGTTTCATGAATTACAAAGGAAGGAACACCGTCAGGATAACAAGGACCAGACAACTTGCAAGATTTAAGCATGAGAGAAATATCATGAGCGCTGAAGACCATATCACAAAGTCGGATTAGCGGGGAGGCAGCAGGCGGACCAGGGCACATGGAGACAGGTAAAGAGAAGTTAGAGGCAAAATACGCGTTGAACAGATCAGCTTTCTCCAGGTCAGAGTGAGCAGAAAGAAGGTTCCATCTCAAATTGGGGAGCTCAGGCTTGGAATGAAGAGAACGCAGGAAGGAATAAGAGGCTTGAAGAGAACCGGACGAGAAGCTGGACAGAAAAGAGGCTTTGTCAAGTTCCATAAAATTGATAACATCTTCTGTGAGAGAAGCAAGCTTCGGAGTAGCAGTAGTACCAGAATGGCGTTTGTAAGACTCCAATTTATTCAAGGAGTGCACAGTAAGGGACGAAAAATAGAAAGGAAGAGAAGCATTCTTTTTCCGCCGACGAGGAACATAAGAAGAAATAACTTGATGAAAGAAAGTGAACCAATCGTCAACTGAGAAGGAATCACTAAAAACGGGCAGCGAAGATGAGAGAGCAGCATTAAGTGACAGAAAGTCACTGTTAAATCGAGCATATTGTGGAACAGCCGGATTAGCAGATGGAGAAGTAGAGTTGACAGACAGATTGAAGCTGACGAATGAGTGATCTGACAGCTTAGCAGGAACAGGGATTACAGATATGTCAAATATGTAATCGGGGTGAGAGCACAGAACCAAATCAAGCAGAGAGGAGCTGGAAGTAGGAGAAAATACAAGTTGTTCAAGAGAATAGCAGGCAAAAACTTCTAAAACTGCAGACTCATAAGTGTCAGTAGAGTCGAACGCATTCCAGCAGACATTAGGAAGATTGAAGTCACCACAAACAAGAAAATGAGGACGAATGGAAAAGCCAAGGTGACGAGAGAGGTAGGTAGACTGGTCATGAAAAGACTCGAACATAGATGATAAATCAGCAACGGGAATGCGGAAGGCACTTTTCGAAGGAGGGTTGTAAACGCAGAGCAGAGAAACAATGTGGTCACTGAGAACAACAGCACAGCCACAACAGAAATCGAAGGATAATGAATCGAAAGAAATGGGACGGATGTCAAGGTTAGGAAGACGAGAGGCAATGAGAACACCACCATGGCGACCACTGGATCGATCCATACGAGAAAGAACTTTAAGAGTAGAGTTGGGAAAAACAACACTATCAGCAATGGCAGGATCAAGCCAGGTTTCAGTGATGAAAATGAAGTCAACAGGAGACTGCAAGAAGAAATTGTAAAAGCTGAGACGACGGTTCAAAGATACAAGACTGTGGGCATTGGCAAGCAACACGGAAAAGCCAGAGTTACGGGGAGGAGGAACATCAGAGTGAGATAGTCAGTCACGGCGAGGCGGATTACGGCGGCGGGGACGAAGGCCAAAAGATTTGCGCTCTTCGTCAGAGAGGCGGTAATAACGAATCAAGACGCCTTCAGACCACACATCAGGATTCATGAGTGCACGATGAGACACTTGATCGCAAACAACATGGAAGGATACAAATGGAGAGTCAGGACGTGGAGGAATGGAAATGACATCATCAAATTGTAGAGAGGACGAACGAAGGTGGTCAGCAACATCTGAGGTGGACACAGAAGCAGCAAAACGGCCAACATAGATATGAGCTTTGCGGGGAGGCGGCGGAAGTGAACTAATAGGAACAGCAGGGAGACGGCAGGAAGCACTAGAACCAAAAACCGGACGAGGACGATTACGGTTAGTTGATGAAGGGATAGACTGCTTGGGAGGATGCGGTAGAGCAGAAGGAGGAGTAAGCGCGGGTGTGAAACTCGGAGCAGGATGACTGGGGAGAGATGAGACAGAACGTGAGGCAGCAGCACTGTAGGAGAACATTTGGGATTGTAGTGAGGTAACATCAGAGGAAAGCTTTGTGAGGGACTCAGATAATGATGATATGACGCCAGGGCCATCATTGGAGGATGGAGTCGAGGTAGAAAGAGCAGTGACCGCTTGGCATAACAACGAAATGATGGCGTCTTTCTTCAGACCACCAACAGTGGAAGCAAACTGGGCATCGCTCAAATTTTTGAGGTCGGACAGCGAAAATGGAGGCATACCTGAAATCTAATTAAACTGAATAATAAACATTATATTTTACAGGTAAATCATGACAGGAAGTATTTTAGTTAGTGTGTGACGTTGTGTTATTCAATGAGAGCCGGACAGGATATCTTCCCTCGCTTTGTTTTAGTGTGGCCGGGTTGATGGCAGTGGCTAAATGCCCTTTTTCTGTGTACTAGATTGTTGTTCGTTTGAGGGTGTAGTAGAGTGCTGCTGACAGCTTGGTAAAGGACAGGTAAGATTTGCAGTCTCTGCTGAAGAGCACAACGGTCGAATTTCATTGCATAGGTACCACTGTCTTGTGATATCTAAACCTTTGGGCTGAATCTCTGTTGGCAAACCAGTAAACCTAGTACTCGCAGGTAATATCTATTCAGTTGCAGGTGCGAACGAGAAAGAGGCCATTGCAAACGCAAGAGTGCTATCTGTATTCTATTGAAGCGAATACAGCTCTCTTTTTAAAGCGCCGTTTTCTCAAAATTACTTTTCTTGGGGATAGTACCCATTTTGCGTGACTGGTCACTCATGTAGATTTCCAGCAGAAATCACAAAATAGCATATAAAATATTACACTAAACCCTCAATACCATTGATCTCTTTTGATAGTGTGTTGATAAAATTATCGTACTTATGTACATTATTTTTTAACGTAAGATCGTAAGTTGTGATTTTCAGAAAACATTCCATATTGTTTAAATTGAATTAATCTAAGGTACCTATTTTGAAAGGTCTTACAAACAGGGTGGTATCCTCATGTGATAACCAGGACTTCGTTTCCAGTAAAAGATTAAATCAGTAGACCAATGACATGACCATGGGAAGACTTCTCCCCCTTCCCCCCAACAAAAAACAGGTATGAATTGTTCAAATTAAATGTAACAAAATACACCATAACGACAGATACACATGGGAATTATAATATTATTACAGTAAATTCCTCCAAGATAACTTCACAACGATGAGGTAAGTTTTCCCACTGCTCTCAAGATTCTTATTAATTGAATGTCTGTCTTGATTTTTTCTCTCAAAGCTTCAATGACTGGGGTTTAAACATGTAAAAATCTAGAGAACCTGGAGTAAAAGGAGTACAAATCCACGCCAAATAACACGATCTTCATGAAAATTATTTGAAAACAATTATGAAAAGGGGTGACAACACCATAATTTTGAAAAGTTGTTTTTGGTATCATTTTACTTGCTCGAAGTTGTTGTATGATGTGTAGTTAAGCTGGATTTTTTTGTGCTGAACTGTATATATCAGTTGGGCATATCAAAATTCTCATGTAGCTATGGCGAAAAGCATCCAACCTCAAAGCAGAAATCCAATCAATAAATATTGATGAAGTTTACCTTCCATTGTGAAGTAATTTTAGAGTATCAAGAAATTTCGACATTTCCTCATCGGTAGAGAATTTAGAGTATGAACAGACAACAGTAGATTAGCCTGGCTAAAAAAGTTCTCTGGGGATAAGTCCGGAATAGTGTCACGGTGGATTGAATACTTAAATAAGTTCACATTCACGATTGAACACAGGAAAGGCACACTGCATAACAACGCAGATTTCTGGACATCACTGCCGGAATACCAGAGAGACGCAGTGAAAATAGATGGAGAGAAGAAACAATTCCAATTCTTGCCACACACCGAATACAAAGGACTGCCAGAAATAAACGTGGATAAGAAAGGCCAAGCTGTACTACCAATACTAATGAGGGAAGAGATATCTGAACAAGAAATAGTAGATAAAGAGATGACATAATCCTCGGCGAAATCATAAAAAAGATAGGAGAACCTCAGACAATACTATCAAAAATAACAGCAGGATATTACAAATGCTACAAATGGAAAATTAACAAGAACGGATTACTATACATCGAAGCCACGATAACCAGATTGTGATACCTGACTACTTTAAAAGAGAACTGATAAGAAAAATACATGAGAAGGGCCACCTGGGAATTACACAGACGGAGAAGACCTTCAACGAAAGGTTCATAACGACAGCCCTGAGGAAAGTCATCAAGTATATCATTAATAAGTGCACGACGTGTCTCCTTAACAACAAACAACACATTCCGACACAAAGGGCGCCGCTAGAAAAAATCATTGCAACTCAACCTAACGAGATAGTCCACATAGACCTGGAAATGTTATCAAAGGACGCAGAAGGCTACCAATATCTACTAGTGATGGTAGAAATTTTTACTAAATATGAGAGAATGGTCCCAATGCGGAATACCACAGCAGAACTGGTACTAAAGGAATGGATACTACTACTTGGGCCAATGGAGACAATTATAACGGATAAGGGGCCCCAATTTGAGAGTGGACTTTTCCGGGAAATGGCAAAACTCCTAGAAATTGCAAGCGAACGGACAATGGCGTATCACCCACAGGCCAATGGAGCAGTGGAGCGACTCAATCTGACATTAATCAAGCTAATCAAAGTAGCAACAACAAGGATAGGGGGAAGCAGATGGAGAGAAGTCATCGAAATGATCGAATATTACTATAACACCTTGGTGCACGCAACGACTGGAGTCTCACCATTCAAGGCAATGTTCGAAAGAGAAGCGACGACCCCGCTTTCAATGCAATACACCAACTACAGTGGAAAGCTGGACAATGAATACGTACAACAACTAAAAAACCAGATAACAGGAACAGGGATTCACGAAACAATGTGCCACAACATAAAAAAATTAGCAGTGAGACAGCAGCATAATTACAATAAAAAAATTTATGGTCACGCACACAAAGTAGGAGATAAGGTATATGCGTTTACACCGATCAAACTCACAGACACAAACCCAGTCCAGAAGTTGAAAATGGTATGGTCTGGCCCTCACATGATAACACAAACACTACTGAACAATGAATACATGTTAGACAATAATAGACTATTACATTTTCAAAACCTGAAGAGAGCAACAGCGGACATTGAAGAGACAAAGATAGATGAGAATGCTGAATTCAAAATATGCCGAATTAACGACAACGAAACTATATACAATATGTATGATTTAGATAGCCTACATGAAGAATTTGACGATGAATACACAGCGGACATTGGAGACGTTAACTCGAGCCGGAGAGTGCTGCCCCAGAGGACAGCAAGAAACATATATATGACCCTGAAATATGGGATATAAATTTACTAACTGCATTTAGGAAATTAGAGGAAAATGATGCACCCACTGATGAAGAAGAGAGTGCGCAGAAATCAACAACCGGAGAAGCTCTCAACCACGAACAGGAGAAGTAGAGTTCGCAGAAGTTCTCAAACCAGATGTTGACTCAAGGGCAGAAGGGACGAGAATGAAGAACCAACAAATAGACGACGTAGAATGAGAAGGCGTCCTAGTAGTCCCCAAGGCCAATTCAAGGGAAAAAAGTGTATAAAGTAGAAAACCCATGTAAAAGTATATAAATGTGTAAAAAGTGATAAAGCATATAAAGAGAAAAAAGTGTATAAAGTAGAAAACCCATGTAAAAGTATATAAATGTGGGAAAGTAAAACTGAAAAGTAAGTAAGTAAATGTGGGAAAGTAAAACTAAAAAAGTAAAAAAATGCAAACTAAATTAGGCCACATACATAACACAAAAACTAGTAAAATTACATCCATGACGTCAGTAAAACACCCCCTGGCAATATCCACGACGCTCAGGTCAAAGGCCAATCACAAAAAAGTGAGACGGGCTACGAGCCACCTCTTGACCAATCAGAAAAAAGTGAGATGAAACGGACTCGTCTTCTACTACTGTCCTTGTTATTACAGTTATGTAAATACAAGGAAGAAATGCAACCATGATGCTTTAGCTTGTTATTTTGCCTTACATGTAATAACCCTACAGATATAATACTACATGTTACCTTTTTACACATGTGAACAATCAATTTGGTCAGCAATAAAACTAATTTGCAAGTCAATTGATAGTCCACTAAATTACTGAACAGTAAATATGTCATAAAAAAGAACTTTACATCAAACATGTAGAGTGTTTCTAATCTTAGGCTAGTTGTTCTAAAAGTAATAATAATAATTGGTGAGTAACAAACAATAGGAAAGCTATAAAGGATAAAAATCTCTATACCTATTCATAACTTAAAAGCACATTGAGAAATCTACAGCTACTGGCCACACTGCACTTTTGAAAGGCTATAGTGTCCAGAATTCTGCTAAGTGTATTTGGGGACCACAGTAGGATTACTCTAGTGCTTGAATGTTTAGCTTTCCATTTAACTATTAAATAACCTGACAAAATAAAGTAAATGCAGTAAAATTCATTCATCAAAATCATAAACTNAGAGATGAACAAGACATTGGAGAGACCATATATGCGAAGCACAGTGCACATCGTACTCGATGATGATTTTACACTGGATACGACGCAAGCCATAATGGCGTACAAAGATAAAATAGCTGAAATACCAGAAATTAACATGGACAAAGAAAACCTTACAATTATACATTTACTGAAACAAAGGAATACACAAAAAACTTGAAGAAAATGAATGAAACATCGAGAATGGCAAAAGTGCAGAAAGTGAGAGTAGTGATTATCACAGTATTGACAAACGAAGACATACCCAAGCACTTACGAGAAGCATGCAGACAAACCAGAAACATCTTCCCTTGGGAGAGAACATCAAGAAGCTCAATGATCCCAGAATTGATACGATTTATTATTGCACATTTATACTAAATTTCAGTAAACAATTAAACAAATGGCTAGTACCTGTCTTTTAGCATTGTTGACAATTTCCCAGCTTTCTTTCATCTGTGTTAATTACACACGTCAGCATTAATTAGCATGCACGACTTTGTCCTATTGTTTTTGCCAAAGCACTGCTGGGCAAATTAATATAAAATACTGCTTTAATAAATTTTTACAACTAATCAAAGTATAATAAACATGTGTGTGCAATGAATTGTTACTACAAGTGAGTCTTATAAGTTTTTACTCTTTCTCTCAACTTCACCACACATGTGATTATTCCACATTAGAACTGAGGTCAGATGGACTTTGTGGTGATTGCAGGAAACTACTTTGCTGCTTCTCTACAGGCAATAGATAGAATATATCTGATTCTAATTCACCAGCACTGCCAGACTCTGAAGATGAAGAAGAATCACCTAGCCTACCACTATTCTTTTCTGTGCATTTATTAAAGTCTCTGATATCCAAACTACTACTGATATCACTACATGGCCATTTTTAATTAAGGTATTAAATTATTTTTCTTCATCAGAATTTTCTCGGGGCGGGAATACCATGGGTAGAGCACTTCTGAGTGTGGCAATGCCAACCGTCGTCCACCCCTAACACTGCCACTGAATTTGTGTATCTTATGGCATATTCTTGTTGGTATTGCTTGGTTATATATTTTATCACATTAATGGACAAATTGCCCAAAAATCCAAAACCATACTGCTGATTGGAAACCCTACGTAAATTTTATTATGTAAAACTTTAAATCCTACTGGCAAGAGGATATTTTAAATAAAAAAGGTAAAATCATAACACAGGGCAGAAGAATGGGGGATATTCATGAAATTTTGAAATGTTTTAAAATATATAATTTCTATATAATCAGTAGTGAAATTAGCAAAAAAATGATTTCCAGTTTTTAAAATTTCCTAGATTTTAAAATATTACAGATTTTGTTTTAATCCCATTACATTTTTGAATTTTGTGACGTCATATCTGACCTCTTACAAATACCGAAAACCATAACAGTGTTATGTGTTATGTATTTTATTGTTTATATCATTCAGTATTTACAAGTTAGCGAGTTTTTTTTGAAGAAAATTTCAAGTTCGATAGAGTTTCTTCAGATTTAAATAATTCCAAGTTTTTATATTTGTAATATTTTTTAATATAGAAACTTGTTTAAAATAATGGATTTTTTTTACAAATATTGCAAGTTTTATTGATTTATTTTTATTTTCCNGCGCAGCTCAACTTTCCTTCTGAGAGTCCACGACGCCGATTCAAGTGCGGTGAGACACTGGGAGTTGCAGGGGAAGGTGTAAGTGGTGGAAGAACCATGGAGATGCAGAAGCGATTCAAGGCTGACGTTATCCCCACCGGAACCACAACTGGTCAAGTGCCAATAGGAGTAACTGTGAGCCGATTCAAGAGTGAATCAGTAGAAACTATTAGCACAGATTCACAGCCCTTGGACTGTGAACTGAGCACCAGCAAATTACCATTAAGGATGACCCAGCTACACGCCTCCTTGGAAACCACCTTGGAGAGAACCATACGATCTAGAGAAAGAGAGAAGCAGATGTCTAAAATTGATGGAGAAACTCTACATCCCTACTTTATCGGAACATCGAGAATGCACTACAATGCATTCGCAAAACTATCCCCAGAAACAAAAGCACATATGTGGAAAGTCGCGAAAATCGAAGGAAAAAATCTACCAATAGTGCTCGATGCGAATAATAGACCAAAAGTAAATGTGATCATAAGCTACCCACAAGAGATGAACAAGACATTGGAGAGACCATAT
>CABFPE010000001.1:2640063-2650449 GCA_900660155.1 Hofstenia miamia
CAAGCAAAGAAAACTACGGCTCTACTAAGGTAGAGATGCTCACATTGATTGAGAGCATCAAGAAATTTCGACATTTCCTCATCAGAAGGGAATTTAGAGTACAAACAGACAACAGCTGATTAGCCTGGCTAAAAAAGTTCTCCAGGGATAAGTCCGGAATAGTGTCACCGTGGATTGAATATTTAAATGAGTTCACATTTATGATTGAGCACATGAGAGGCACACTGCATAAAAACGTGGACTTCTGGACATCACTGCCAGAATACCAGAGAGACACATTGAAAATAGACGGAGAGAAGAGACAATTCCAATTCTTGCCACACACTGAGTACGAAGGACTGCCAGAAATAAACATGGATAAGAAAGGCCAAGCTGTGCTACCAATACTAATGAGGGAAGAGATATCCAAAAAAGAAATAGTGGACAAACAAAGAGATGACATAATCCTTGGTGAAATCATAAAAAAAAGAAAGAACCTCAGACAATACTACCAAAAATAGCAGCAGAATATTATGAATGCTACAAATGGAAAATCAACAAGAACGGATTACTATACGTCAAAGTCAGCAACAACCGAATTGTGATACCTGACTACTTTAAAAGAGAACTGATAAGAAAAATACATGAGAAGGGCCACCTGGGAATCACACAGATGGAGAAGACCTTCAATGCAAGGTTCATAATGACAGCCATAAGGAAAGTCATTGAGGATATCATTAATAAGTGCACAACATGTCTCCTTAAAAACAAACAACACTTTCCAACACAAAGGGCGCCACTAGAAAAAATCATTGCAACTCAACCTAACGAGATAGTCCACATAGACCTGGAAATGTTATCGAAGAATGCAGAAGGCTACCAATATCTACTAGTGATAGTAGACAATTTTACTAAATATGTGAGAATGGTCCCGATGCGGAATACCATGGCAGAAACCACAGCAGAACTGGTACTAAAGGAATGGATACTACGACTTGGGCTGATGGAGACAATTATAACGGATAAGGGGCCTCAATTTGAGAGTGGACTTTTCCAGGAAATGGCAGAACTCCTAGAAATTGCAAGTGAATGGACAACAGCATATCAACCACAGGCCAATATAGCAGTGGAGCAACTCAATCGGACACTAATCAAGCTAATCAGAGTAGCAACAACAAGGATAGGGGGAAGCAGATGGAGAGAAGTCATCAAAATGATCGAATATTACTATAACGCCTCAGTGCATGCAATGACTGGAGTCTCACCATTCAAGGCAATGTTTGGAAGAGAAGTGGCGACCCTGCTTTCAATGCAATACACCAACTACAGTGGAAAGCTGGACAATGAATATGTAAAACAATTGAAGAACCAAATCACAGGGATACACAAAACGATGTGCCACAACATATAAAAATCAGCAGTGAGACAGCAGCGTAATTACAATAAAAAAATCTATGGTCACGCACACAAGGTAGGCAATAAAGTATACATGTTCACACCGATTAAACTCGTAGACACAAACCAAGTCCAGAAGTTGAAAATGGTATGGTCTGGCCCCCACACGATAACACAAACACTACCGAACAATGAATATATGCTAGACAACAATAGACTATTACATTTTCAAAACCTGAAGAGAGCAACGGCAGATATTGAAGAAACGAAGATAGATGAGAATGCTAAATTCAAAATATGCCGAATTAATGGCAACAAAATTATATATGATATGTATGATTTAGATAGCCTACATGAAGAAGAATTTGACAATGAATACACAGTGGACATTGGAGATGATAACTCGAGCCAGAGAGTGCTGCCCCAGAGAACAGCAAGAAATAAACTTATATATGACCCTGAAATATGGGATATAGATATAATAACTGCATTTAGGAAATTAGAGAAGGATGCATCAGCCACTCAGGAAGCAAGTGAAGCGGAATCAACCAACCGAGGGAATCCCAACAAATACACGAGGAGGTGAGTGCACAGAAGTTCTCAAACCGGATGTTGATTTGAGGGCAGAAGGGACGAGAACGACAAGATGGTCAATAGACGACGTAGAGTGAAGAGGCGTCCTAGTAGTACTCAAGGCCAATTCAAGGGCAGAGATGCACCCACCAATGAAGAAGAGAGTGTGCAGAAATCAACAATAAGAGGATCTCTCAACCACAAACAGGAGAAGGAGAGTTTGCAGAAGTTCTCAAACCAGATGTTGACGCAAGGGCAGAAGGGATGAGAACAAAGAACCAACAAATAGACAATGTAGAGTGAGAAGGCGTCCTAGTAGTCCCCAATGCTGATTAAAGGGCAGGGAGACCAACAGACAAGAAGCCTTTCCCAGCAGGGATCTGCACCACTGATTCAAGGGCATGCAGAAAACTGGTGCACAGCTCAACTTTCCTTCCGAGAGTCCACGAATGCTGATTTAAGGGTGGTGAGACACTGGGAGTTGCAGGGGAAGGTGTAAGTGGTGGAAGAACTGTGGAGATGCAGAAGTGATTCAAGGCTGATGTTATCCCCACTGGAACCACAACTGGTCAAGTGCCAATAGGAGTAATTGTGAGCTGATTCAAGGGCGAATCAGTAGAAACTATTAGCACAGATTCACAGCCCTTGGACTGCAAACCAAGCACCAGCAAATTACCATTAAGTATGACCCAGCTACACGCCTCATCAGAAACCACCTCAGAGAGAACCATATGATCTGGAGAAAGAGAGAAATGGATGTCTAAAATTGATGGAGAAACTGTACATCTCTACATTATCAGAACATCGAGAATGCGCTACAATGCATTCGCAAAACTATCCCCAGAAACAAAAGCACATATATGGAAAGTCGCGAAAATTCAAGGAAAAAATCTACCGATAGTGCTCAATGCAAATAATAGACCAAAAGTAAACGTGATCATAAGCTACCCACAAGAGATGAACGAGGCATTGGAGAGACCATATATGTAAAGCACAGTTCACATCGTATTCAATGATGATTTTACACTGGAAATGACGCAAGCCATAATGGCGTACAAAGACAAAATAGCTGAAATACCAGAAATTAACATGGACAAAGAAAACCTTACAATTATACATGTACTGAAACAAAAGGAATGCACAAAAAACCTGGAGAAGAAAATTGATGAAACATCGAGAATGGCAAAAGTGCAGAAAGGGAGAGTAGTAATTATCACAGTGTCAATGAACAAGGACATCCCCAAGCACTTATGAGAAGCATGCAGACAAACCAGAAACATCTTCCCTTGGGAGAGAACATCAAGAAGCTCAATGATCCCAGAATTGATACGATTTGATCTACAAATAGACTACTGGGCACAAATCTACAGAATAATGGTAGATCCATGCATTGCGATTGACCTCTATAGACAAACAAGAACAATCAAGTTAACGTCAGACACAGATGGGATAGAGAAGGCCAACACGCTATTCATAAAATGCAGTCTGACACAACAAGAGCACCTACAACAAATCCAAACAATATGGAAAAATATGAAACTACAACAGAAAGTGGAGGAAAGTTGGCCAGAAATAAAAATCAAAGCACCATTACGAATATTTCACAAGTCAGTAGAAATGGCACTAACAGAAGTAAACAAAGCCTATGAGCTTAACATGAAAAAAGATTTCAAACAGCTACTATTCGAGGAGAAAAATGCACCAGAGATACGCAATAGAACAATGGCGTGGATATTGACAATATTTACAACTGAAGAGGCAGAACTGAAACTTCTGATTTCGCAGCATACCCAACATAAGTTAGCAAAAGCAAAAAAAATTGAAATAGCGATAGCTCGAATTAATACGCAAACAAAAAACTGGTTACTAAAAGGTCACACAGGAAAGCTGGAGTCACCAAATAGATCAGAGAAGCCAGTACAAACAATGGAAAAGATACTCAGCCGAATGATAATGAATGAGAGTCCGATGGGGGAAAATGTCGATAATAAGTATAGCTAACAAGATGGGGATATGTCCAAGCAAAATTACGATATTCGATGAACCCATGAAGAAATATATGTGGGGAGCGACATCCAAGACATGAACAAAACAACTGGAACATCAACCGTGGTTAACAACAAGGAAAATCATCAAACAGAAACTAGCAAGCACAGAAGAAATCAGGAAAATATTAATACAGAAAGATGTGCAGAAACCCCTCGACCGCGAAATGGAAAGATATGAACGAGATAGCCCACAGTGTACATTCACAAAAATCATACGAAGCGCGGAAATGATGAAACGAGGAGGTCTGTGAAATGGTCACGAAATCTCAAGCAGAGATGATAGAATAAGAGGAGTTGTTGACATCTTCATGACTACTGTTATCTCCGAAAACGCAGCAGACAATCGATAGGATAAACATAGAGAAATGGGGAGAAATTAGCCCAGCGAGAACAATAGAATGGATAGACACCGACGACGAACGGTTTTTAGTTCGAGATCAAAGTCACCAGGGAAGCTAGAGAGATCAAAGAAAGGAACTTCCAAAACATCAGAGAGCAACAAACGGTGGCAACAATGAAGCTCATGTTCATGGAAGCGTTTACACAAACGGAATTGGAAGAGCTACTGAAACCGTACAATCAATTAGTGGTAGACGTTGATTGGACGATGGTTCATTTGTCTCCGAAAAGATGATAAAAAATGCAAAAGCAGCTGTGAAAAAATCTGTTTTATGTAATATATGTCTTAATTAATCTCATTTATGCATTTGTTTAATTGTAATTTGAAATAAAATATATGGGGTCCAAAAAGTACCCCAAACTGTGTCCACGTAGTAAAAAAGTAAACTGGTTCTAACTGTTAAATCAATTTATAAACCACTTTGAATTTTTTAAAAATTAAATATATATATTGGACGTACTCTTTCACATTGATCTGACTTGATCCTATGCAGTCTCTCACAAATTATTAGTCCGACTCTCAAAAATTTATGTAATATCGAATTTGTAAAATATTGAAACACTGAGGATATTTGATGGATCCCAATTATGAGGAATACGTACCTCTTGCGTTTCTCTAGCTTATAGGTGCTAACTTGTCACACAGAGTCATCGACTTTTCACCTATCACAAATTATTAGTCCCTTTTAGTTGGTTTTGTTATGATTTCAACAATGTCTAGACCAGGGTTGAATTTTTCGAGAACTTGACCTCGAATAAGCTCGCAAAACTCGATCAGAAAAGTTCGGAATAGAAATCATCAAAACTCGAACTAAAACTTGATCGAAAATCCATTAGAAAAAACAGTAAAATTGAAATATTTTAAATTTCAATTTTTTATTAAACACAAATAATAATATTTTAGCGAATAAAATTCGGAATTGTAAAATACATTTCAATATATTCTCAAAATTCGATATTACAAATAACTTGATCGAACACGGAATTGTCTTTAAAAAATACTCGAATTCGATACGTGCAAAAAGCTCCTCTCGTACAATAATGTGAAGCTTTTACCATAAAATGTGATATGGAATAGTTTTACAACTTCTTATACTTTGGGATGGTAAATAGAAACAATATAACTAACCTTTTTTAGAAAATATTCATTTTTATCAGGGTGTGACTAATAATTTGTGAGAGACTGTACTTTTTAAACCTTTGTGATTGTGAACATAGCTTAGAATATATGGACTATAAATTCTTTTATTTAATAAGAAAACCTTGACGTAATTCAAATTGTATAATTTTTAGGAGCTTGGAATAAATATTTCGCCATTTTAAAATAACCTTTTTGTATTTACCCATCAGGAACAGGTCGGTTGTCTCCGACGTTTATAGAATGTCAATAAAACGTGAAATTGACAATTGCACAATGTGTAACGATATTAGAGATGTGGTAAATTTGCTATATTTGTTTATCAAGTGAGTTAAGAGAAAGTTTGTTTAAATCAATAAAAATTTTTTTTAGTAAAAAAACTTCACAGCATGATAAAAAACATGCACTAGAATAGGTTTTTGTTCAAATCTAAAAATGTAAAACATTGCCAAATGGTGATATTTTTCGTTGAAAATGATGTAATTATGCTAATAGTTTCAAAATTCACTTTGCACTAGCCTTCCAAAGTTACAATACCAAACTATTGGCTTAAGCGTAAACAGATCAAACTTTAGGTTATGTGCGGACAGTAATTCTTAGTTAACCTCGAACTTTGGTTGAATTCTATATTTTATAAGTAGCAATAAGAAATAATTAATAGCTCCAGTAATAATGCGAATTTGGTATTTAAAATTATTTTGTTGTTGAGCACGGTGGGTTTTAATTGAATTTAGGGTGAAAAAAATTTACCAGAGAAATTGTTTGTTGTTTTAGACTTATTGGACCCATATGTATAATATTTCTAGACATATTAGAAAATATTGCATCACCTTTTCGAATAAGACATCATAATTCAAAATTTTGGCCATTGAAATTTTAAAATCGTAAAATCTTAAAAACTAAGCATCCTAGTGCTACCAATATATTACAAACAGATAGGAAAGCCCCTTAAAGTTATTTATTCTTTTAACAATAGATAGAAATAAGTAATATTTGTGAAAGTTTTTTAACTTATAAAAATGGAAAAAGCGAACTTATATGCCTTATTCTTGATACCGCGGATATAATAACCTTAAAAACGTTCATTTTATACTTCTCAAAAAACATTTTATATAAATACCTGGATTCAACGCATTTTCAGAAAGTAGTTTACAATTTCAAGGAATTCTCGTGTTTGTTCTTTTCATTTTGTTCAAGCCGATTTTCAAGAGTGAAATTCATATATACATTATATATATTTAGGCATTTTGAAATAATTTTGGATCAAATTACATCTATTAATTTTTTAATAAATATAAAATTATTCGCATATTTGAAATAATATATCTACTAATAGTATAGTTCTAAATCCCTAAATTATATTACATTTACATTTTACAATAATAAAAAATATTATACAATATATATTTTACAAAAATAGTAGCATTCTAAGACAATTTCTTCCGATTCAAATAAATATAGAAAACGAGACTCCTCCAAGCTTAAGAGAGCAAAATTAAAAGCCAATGTTACTCCAACTATTTTTGAAAACTTACCTCAATATTATACCACTTTTGTCACAACTCGCTAAGTACCTCAGACTTCTAAGACCGGCATCCAAAAAACTAGTGAGTTTTTATTTGAAAAAGATTTAGAAATGTTCAACAATGAGTCAATTTTAACTCTTAAAGATGTGAATACTAAATTAAATTTAAATGAAGTTAGAGTACCAAATTTAATGACTTATTGTGACAGCGATTCCCTTTTCTATGGTTTGTTTTGGATACATCATGTGTGGCTTCAAAAATGAACTGTTTTTTTTCGTTTAAATTTTGAAATCGAAATTTGAGTACATTACTAATGCTGAAGTTATAAATTCTACATCGGTGCTTTCAAATCTGTTAAGTTTTACACTGAACTTAAATGAAAGTGATTCTGATACAAAAGATAATGATTGGATTGAATATTCACGGTACTGCTTGTCAAAATATCTTACATTACATGTCAATGATAAACCAATTGGCTATATAGAGGAGCAATTAAAATTATTTTCTATTACTCCAAAACAACGACGAAATAGACTTAATTTAGTAATGGATTGTTTTCCTTGGTATTGCTGCAGTTCAGCAACATATTCCTAAATTCTTGCAAGTCATTTGCTATTTTTACCGTTAATTATTTTAAAAGCCTGCCAGCCAAGAAACTTAAATTTTAATTCTCTTAATGTTCAATATATTAAACAGAGAACTTCTAAATTATCAGATAAAGAAAATGTCATGACTTTAATAATCGATGAAATTAACATCTCAAAGAAAGTTGAATATTCCAGTGGCGAATTTTTTGGACATAAAAAAGCAAATGCAATTTGCATGATTTCTTCTTTAAACTCAAAGTACAGAGACGTAGTGTACCTTTAAGAGATTCCAGGAAATCCAATTTCATGGTAATTAGAATCTGATACAGTGCTGAGATTTTTGAACGTTTGCGAAATAGTTGTTTGCTGTTTCAGTTGACAATATTTCTGAAAACACATTCAACAAAACTATTTGTGGTGGAAGTTTACAGAATAACATTATTAACCCATACTCAGAAAGTAAAAATTTTCTAGTGTATGATACTACTCATTATATCAAAAACATATATTATAACTTCCAATCATAAAAATTTTTAAATATCCTTATAAGTCTAGCAATAGTTTATTTTGCAGTTTGTAATATGCAATATAATTTATATGCAAGGAACATATTTACAAATATAAACATATTTACAAAACTACAAACTACACTATGTACAATAAAAAAATTAAAATGAACACATATAAAATTATTAATAAATCAACACATTAAAATATTGTTTAAAAAAAATGCTATAAGCTGTTTTGCCATGTATTTAGACGAGACTTACACTACTACCTAGAATTTTTTGATGTGAAAGTAGATTTTGTTTTAGTTTCTTTTTAAATATGTTTAGTGTTTTGGCAGTTCTAATTTCATCATGTAGTGAATTCCAGCTGTTGCATGTGACTACTGAGAAGGATTTACTCCATGACAAGCACTTAATTTTGCTGTTATTTATGTATTTATTTGCACGCTTGTTTATTATGTAAAAGGTATTAAGAAAATTGAGTGAATTGGTTAACTTGTAATTGTGTTTCTACAAGGTGACAAGACTGGCAAACTGAATGTAATATTTTGGCGCCAGGATTTGTGTTTCTTGCAATTTCTCTCCAATCATCTGTTTACTAATATTAAATAATGTTGCGAATATAACTATAGAACTTCACTGAATGCTTTATATAACGCCAAATTTAGTAATATTTTGAATCTTTATTTACTTGAAAAAGAAAAACCGTTGAAAATGGCATATAAGCTTAAAGCAAACCAAAATCTATTGAGACAACTTCAACGAAACTCTCAATGTTAATATTCTATGAATCAACAGCTAATGCTTTAAAGTTCGACTGTTATCATGTGGAAAAACCATGGAATGATACCTACAAATTCATCCAATACATTAAAACTCCTACAATTGGAAAACAAACGATGAAATATTGAAAATTTAATAACGTCAGTAAATGACTTCAAGCTTAGTATGTTATTAGAATTTTATAACTTTCTCTGCAGAAGAATGTTGTTTCTCATGGCCTTTCTAAGGAAAAACTTTCAAGATTGGAAATAAACCTCTAAAACAATTGTATGTAAATATATTTTTAACGAACATAGATAGAACTACATTCTTTTGAGAAAAATACAAGCAGATAGACTTGAAAGCCATTTTAGTTGGTAAAGACATCAAGCAGGATCAAATTTCTATATATTTATGAGACAAGTTTTAGATTGCAAAAGAAAAATTCGAGTATTCAAATTTATCATCCAAGAACCAGAGAATACATTCCACAATCTAATTTTCAATATGACCCCCTTAACACGGATTACTTCTCTAATTCTTCCACAGTGGCATGGAGCTTGTCCTGGGATATGTTGTATGAGGAACAGAGCAGGTCTTTGCTTTCAACATAGACCACATATAAATACATTGGGTTCAAATCTGGAGATGAAGGAGTCTCAATTTCTTTGCTCCAGAACCTTGGGAAGTGACTTGAACACTATTCCCGTGTTTTCTTTGAGGTGTGGGAAGGAGCATCATTTTGTTGGTTGATGAAAGATCGATCCTTGAAGTGTTTCATCATCTTCTCAATAGCTTGTATCAAAATATCCTCAAAGTAGCCATTTGAATTGATTTTAACCCCTCTTTCACGAATACCAGATCAAATGTTCTCAAAGAATCTGGGATGTTTTCTAGACCCTGTGCCAACACGCTGTCATTCTGACTGTTGAATTGGGCTTCGCCAGTGGCCATTTTTCATCAGAAAAAAGGATCTCCTTGCATGGCATGCTAGAAGTTCCACTTTATCCAGTCACTTCCGTTTTTGAAAAAAAGTGAGAGCTTGATGTTTTCTCATTTTGTAGGGAAACAACTGGAGATCATTCCTGATGACAGTTCTCATTGAAGTATTGCTGACATTCATGCCTTTGGCTAGCTTCGAATGGACCTCTGGGTTTCTTCTCACCCTATAATGAACAGCCTTAATCATCTTCTTTGTTTGAACAGATCGAGGTTTCCCACTTTTGGATGATTTTCTGAGGTGCAAGCTCTTTGAATCTGTTCACAACATGGCACATAGTAGATTTAGCCACTTTCAAAAGCTTAATTATCTTAGTGTTTTCCCAACACAATGGAGCTCGATTATTGTTTCTGGCTTGCCCATTTCCTGGAAAACAATTAGATTAGTGTATTACAAAACATTTGTTAAGTTAAAATGTAAAGAAGCTGTTGTTATATGCAGTATTTTGAAATCTGAAATATCATTCAGTA
>CABFPE010000001.1:2650470-2663500 GCA_900660155.1 Hofstenia miamia
TAGCCACTTTCAAAAGCTTAATTATCTTAGTGTTTTCCCAACACAATGGAGCTCGATTATTGTTTCTGGCTTGCCCATTTCCTGGAAAACAATTAGATTAGTGTATTACAAAACATTTGTTAAGTTAAAATGTAAAGAAGCTGTTGTTATATGCAGTATTTTGAAATCTGAAATATCATTCAGTAAAGAAAGTGCTGCTATATGTATATGTATTGAGATTTAAAAAGAAGCCCAAGAACTTTCTGTTCACCCTGTAATGATTAGTCACTACAAGAACAATTTTTGCAGGAAGAGACCATATAACTAATACAAATAAAGAGTTATTTCTAATATTGCTTTTGTGTTCGACAAAATAATCCAATGATCTGAAGGTAGTTCTAAAGCTAATGTAGAGTTCTTAATTTTATTTGTTATGGAGTCAAATATGCTACGTCCACCAATTGAAATATTGTACTGTCCAACAATGGATTGGAATCCAAACATAAAGGAAGAACATCCCATTTATTTCAATGTTTGAAAGTAAACAAAAGCAATAAATTTTCTTGAAAAACCTCAAAATCGTCTTTAATTGTACATTTGGGTGAAGTTAGCATTACTCTCTGCTACCAAATGTTACTTAAAAACAAGCGACTTATTTCTCCATCAAATAACAATCTAATGTTCCCAAGCTCTACATTATTGCTTCATATTATAACATTAATCCTCAACAATAACTATTCTCTATAAAGAAGACAAATAAATTTACTTCTGATAAAATTGTTTTTTATTCAAACTCCACAAATTGAAAATATATTAATTTACAAAACGAAAATATATATAATACATTTAAGAGGAAACTTCGTAAATGTTTAATGGAATTAAATGTTTCATTTGACAACAATTTGTGTATCTAATATGAAAATTCTTTTCCTCAACTTGAATGTGCTAATATTTCCGCGATTATTTTTTCTTTCTCGTTTTTGAATTTTATTTAAGAATTTAAGTCTATATTATTAATAGAATTCTAAAAGATCACAACAAATGCTCATTCTCATATGATTGAATCAACAGAAATGTGGTTTAGGATAGATCACATTTGTACTTAGCTCATGTTGATCGCATGTGCATTTTAAACCTCAAATTTCAATTTTGTTTTCACTCCTTCAATAAGAATGCACTCACAAGTACGGCTACTATTGACATAGTTAAAGAATTGTATATGAGAGACAATGTTTCACATCCCCAGTCTTAAAAAGGAGTGTAATAAAAGGGACTTACTCTACACAGTTCCAGAAGTCTTCGAAATATTCAAAAATGAAAACTATATTCAATTAAAAAATAATTGAATTAAAAGCTGAAAATTTTGAGGCTTAAAAGTTGTTACGCACGAGGACATTGGTGCAGTATGTGATGAACTTTATATGGTAACTTTTTTGAAAAAACAGTTCGTTTATAGAATTGAATCACTGAAAAAGGGTGTGACTAGAACATATTTGCATGATGGTGTCTAGACTGCTGCAAAATTTACAGGAAGTAGTTAATCATGAAGAAGCCATTTTAACCTCAACATTTTTTTATTTCCACCAAAGATTGATATTTTTTCATATGAGGAGAAAATGTTTCCGGGTTAATTGTCTCAGTGGAAGACAATGGCGCTCTTAAAGCAGATATTACACGATGAGCTATGTCCCGGGGCTGAACTATGTTTAGGTGCTCTTTGTGATGGCGCATAATGAACTCATGCCTTGGTACATACTGCGAGAGTAATTATCTTTCAGGGGGAACAGATACACAGAGAGCATTTAACCAACATGTTTTGCTCTAGCGCAAAAGCCATCATGAAACATTCACTTAAAAATCAATGGCTCGATTTGGTGAAGGTTGGAGATGGCCTATCGTCAATGAAGTATGCTTTACCCTCATGAATACATTTTTGAAAAAATTGATTAGCTTCAAATATAATCCAGAAGTAGTAAGCAACAACATTGAGAAATATAATGTATCAGAACTAGACTACTGAGAAAGAGATGTTTAGACAGAAAAAAAGTTTGTTATTTATATTATGAAAACAGTCTTTTTTATTTGCCTTGTTGATATTTTGTGCAGAGTAAAGTACTGCTAAATCTCAGTGAGCTCGCTACTTAATGATTTTAGAACTATTAATTTTAGAAAAGATGTATAGTGATTATATTTTTAGGGCAGATTAATTCACATATTATATTAGGTTTTTGGCAATTAAAAATAAATAGAGATCTTGTCGCAAAAATTCTAAAATTCATAGGATAAACCATGTGTGCTGCGACATGAAATGTTTCTCACCAATGTGCTAAATCAATTAGAAAGACTTAATTTTTATATTAGCATTTCATATTTGAAAGATTTGGATATACAGCATACACAATGTGAATATCCTCCAGACATTTACGTATTTGTAGTAGCACAATCATTGTGGAATTGATCAAATGGATTTACAATTTGGAAGTGAATATAAAAAGTATAAAAAAGTAAATTCTATTGTTCGTACGAGAATATAAACTACGTAAGCAACATACCTTGGTGTATAACTTTGGCTGCATCATTTTTTCAACAATTTCTAAAAAAACCATAAACAATTATTCAAGAGAAAAACATAAAAATAATATTGCACAGGATATGTACAACACTATATCTGAAAAATTAAATGAAAAGGTTAGCAAAGTATTAAAATCATCATATAATAAAATAGGCCTATAATAAATGTGATAAATTGATCATGAAAATTTTTAACGATACCATCGTCCACCAACTTAAATTAAATTACAAACGTTTAGTCCAATAATTTTGCCAAAATGATTTTCATAAAAGAGAACTCTGGGACATATTGATTGATAAAGAAACTAAGATTTAAAGTCATTGATTTTTTGATCGAATCCGAATTTTTCAACAACATTTGAGTTCGAGTTGTTAGCATTCCAAGTACTCTAAAACCCTGGTTATATTTGTATTTCATCATTCCATGTTTAAAATTTAATGAAAATGCCTTTAAATTTCAAATTATATACATATATGGAATGACATCGAAACACTGAAAGCTAGGAATGTGAAGGAAATTAAAATTAATTTTTTCAGTACACAGACCCTATAAGTGGAAATTTTGAAAAATTAAAATTTCGTGAAATGGCCCGATTCCATTGAAAGTCGATTTTAAGTATATCATTGTTGGCAAAAAGTTCCAACTGGTGGATTCGAAATCTTCTGTTAAGTGACAGCGGTTAATGTGAATGTTGGGACATTTATTAAATTTTCACAATTAGTTCCGCTTAATTTTCGTATATTCAGAATATTATATTGATTTTGTCGCTTTTAAGATTACTTTTTTTCAGATGTCTAGTCATAAAGAAGTATGGCTAATTAGTGCTCCAGGAGACCCTCGCCCAGAGGAAACTTATAGAAAAGTTGTTACCGCATTTCAACGTACGAACATTTGTGAAACATCAAGGTTCAATATTCCTACTGAACTCAAGGTTGGTACATTAGATACTCTTGTTGAACTCTCAGATGAACTAGCGAAGCAAGATTCATATATGGAAGGAGTAGTCCGAAAGTTAGCATCTGTGTCACTGGATGTTCTTGAAGCACGACCAGAGGAAGCGGCTGAATACTTAAAAGTATTATTTTTTTAGAAATTTGGCACTATGTCTAAACCGAATTGAGTTGTTTAGTTGAATTAAAGTTAAAACTGATATTTAATTTTAAGTTTTCCTACAATTTTGTTAATCTTTCAATACAATTTAAATTTAGCGATTTTCTTTGAGAATTGTCTATTAGGTTATTGATTTTAAGAATCATAGAATGTTGACAATTCTAAATGATAAATTTAACGTAAAGAAGTTACCGTTTCTGGATGTGCAAGCGAGATTTCTGTTGATAAACATTTGCGAAGTTATCACTTTGGATTATGCAAAATTATTTATCTAATTAAATGCATTAATAAAATATTCGAATTAGAGAATTCAAAACATCTGGTTTATATGAATACTGTTTCGGTTTTAAACAATTTTAATCGATCTGTTTTCACATTGTTATTTATGAACAATTTAGGTTAAAAATATGCCAGTTGAGCGCTATTGTAAGGAATTCAGATGGGATGCTGCTAAATATCCACTTAAGAACAATTTAAAAGAAATTACAGAAAGAATTTCGAAAGAAGTCGGGAAGATTGATACTGAGCTGAAAACAAAACACGGTCTTCATAATTCAATTAAAGCCAGTTTACAAACTATGGAACGTAAGCAAACAGGATCGTTGTTAACAAGATTCCTTGGTGACATAGTAAAAAAAGATGACTTTATATTAGGATCTGATTATTTAACTACTGTCTGCGTTGTAGTTCCTAAGGTAAATATTTTTTAATTTTCGTATTTCCTTCAATATGCTCAACGAAAACATTTGATATTTCTTAGTAAAATATATTTTTTGAGGAGTTTAATTTAAATGAAGTATTGCTCGTTTATTGATTAATTTGAATTACATACAGTGCGGTGCAAAATTAAAGAAACGCTTTGTTTAAATTTCTTAGACATGATTCTAAACACGAAAATTTTGTTTATGGGCAACCCTAGCTTTTACTATTGCTCTGTAGTAATTAATGTATTGTTTTTACAGCTAAAACTACTATAAATTTTTTTAGTCTAAGTATTCTAACGGAAGAATGAAATTAACTTAAAAGAAATACAAAAACAATCTGTGCAAAACTAAACATTATTGAAATAGAAAATCTAATAGCCACTATGTCGACCATTGTTTGCTATGATGTTGTAAGTCCTTTCTTTCATGGAATCTATGAGATCAACAATAGAATAATCGCTGATGTTGTCCCATGCTTCTCGGATTGCCTGGCGCAGTTCAGCAGTGGTATCACACTGTCGTGCGTCACGAAAAACATCATGAACCATCAGAGCCCAGATGTTTTCGATTGGATTCAGGCCTGGAGACAAAGATGGCCAGTCAAGCAGTTAATTCCATGTTCTTGAAACCACTGTAATGTTGTGCGTGCCTATGATGGAATGAAATTGAATAAAAAATATTCTTTATGTATCGGTGCATTGTCCTGTTGAAATGATAAAGTTCGACCACCAATAAGTTCTCCATTGAGATCAAAATCGAGGTTATCTAGCATTTTCTGATAGGAGCCAGCAGTCATACGACCTTGGGGAAATTGTATTTCCAACTTTCCACCAAATTCAAAGCGCCCTATACCATTACTGAACCTCCACCACCTTGACGTTTAGAATAAACCTCTAAATTGGATCCCAGTCCATGCCAGTAATATTTCGAGCAGTCTGGGCCATCGAGGTTGAATTTTTTCTCATCTGTAAAAATGACTTTTCTCCACTCCTTATCCCACGTCCTGTACTTCCTATCAAACTGTCTTCTAGCCTCTAAATGGTGTTCTTCCCACTGCGGTCTGGCAAGCATCTTTCTAAAACAAATTTTGCGTCGCTTGAGATCACGTGCCGTAGCCCATTTGCTAGCATGTAAGGAAATTTTTCGAGCTATTGCATTGCAGCTAATCGTCTTATGCGTCGAATTCGCCTGAGCGTTCTTTGGCTTATTTTTCTAGGCCTTCCAACAGGTTTTCCACGTTTCCACTAGTTTGTTCCATTAATAAATTTTGAAACTGCTAACTTTGTGCGACTGATAATTCGTGCGATTTCTGATACGCCTTTATCAGATGAATGATATGCAGTAATCTGACCCTTCTCAAATTCTGTTAGAAGCTTAGCAAGAGGCATTGTCGGGCTGTGAACGCGGATCAATAAAATGTGATTCAATTTTGAAAATGCAAAGTGAATGTTAATTTTTTAAATGTGTTTCTTTAGTTGTGAACAACTTTCATTCTTTGGTTTTAATTGGCCAATGTGCTTGTTTGAAATTATGTTGCGACACATACGTTTGTTTATCTTCTCATGTGGGGGTGTGCTTCATTAAATATGCTTCCTGTTGAATATATTTTATGACTCAGTATAAAAAATTTGAATGCATAAACATAGTTTTAATGAATTAAAAATATCGTTCCTTTAGTTTTGCAGCGCACTGTACATAGTGGTTGCTTTATTTTAGTTTCTTATTTTGCACACTACACTTTTGTGCAAATTTTCAACATTATCTCGTGCACGTTTGCCAATAGTTGGATTATTAAATTTCATAATAGCCTTGAAGAAAATTGCTTGAACAATTTGTCCTTTATTGATTAGATCATAAACTGACCGCGGCGCAATGCAAAAGTGTATGTGCTTTACTTCTCTCTCGTCTTAATTGCACCATTACAGCTCGCTAATGTTTCCCCATCTTTCAATCCGACACTGGCTGCATTATCAAAAACACAGATGACCAGACTACAAATTATTTGCACTATGTGATTTTAGGAAATGTTTTTCTCATGTCAATCATATCACAGCATTCCGAATCAAAATGATGGTTTAAATAATCGTGTTCTAGGTTGAATTAATGTCTATTGTATCCTTAGCTCGTAATTTGGTGTTTTTCCCCTGTGTATGAATAAAATCGAATTGAGTGACTTACTATAAAATTTTCAATTTTTAACCCTTTGACGCACAACTTTACAAAAAACATCCAAAATTGATGATGTGAAGTTTTTAAGCTCCTCAGGTACACTAAAGTGTGTTGCTTTTATAAATTTCAAAAATCATGTAATATTCAGTGAAATACATGTATGGGACATATGTGTCCCATTGTGCGTTAAAGGTAAAATAATCTGAAATTCAAAAAAAAAATTTTATTCATGTTAACAGCATTCAACACGTTCACAGTTGTTTATGGAAAGTTTCGAAGCAGTTACGGTGACTCCCAAAACAGAGTGGGGCCTCACATTCATGACAAAAAACGTTTGTTCTTGATTCGATCTTCTTTGATGAGCAAACTTTGCATCGCTTGCGAGACTCCAACCAGGTGGGAATGTGGTTAGTCGAAGTTTTTGCCTGGGATTGAACGTATTTTCGCTTCCTTGATTGCTGCAGAGACGGAATCAAACGACTTGAGTAACTTCCGAGAAGACCTCGCACCAACTGTTGCCGGAATTCAATGTGTTTCATTGGTTTTTCGTGACGAAGCTCGAGAATCTTTTGGTAAATGATGTAGCTGTTCACCACACTGGTGTCGAGTAAATCGAAAAATATTCGCAAGTAAAATTTGCTTCGAGACCGATGATCGATGGCATAAGTGGCTTTCATTTGGTCAGACTTGTCGACGCCCCCCATATTCTGGTTATAATCAACCACCATCTTCGGAACATCAACGCTCACTTTTTGTGCTGATCCTTTTTGTTTACGAAGGACTCGCTTCGTCTCTTCTGCTGATGTTTTGTTCGAGATCATGCAAACGGATCGTGTATCCTTCCAGCGTACGAAATGAGTGTTTTGCGATTGTCGTTTGTCAATTTGACCTTTTTCCATCGTCTTCTCCAGGGGTAGATCTTTCGGTAGATTTTTTCGGTTCGAGCGTACAGTTCCAGTACCATAAAGCCCATGTTCACCAAGAATTTGAATCAATCGAGGAGATGTGAAGAAATTGTCGAAGTACAGGGAACAACCAGTTCTTATCAACGTCTTGCTCAAATTCAAAATGACAGATTCGCCAAGTCCAATTTCAGTTTCTTCTTTTCTGCCAAGGTAAGGGTTCATTTCATACACATAACCGCTTTGTGAAGCTGCACGAATCCAGATTTTGAAGCCCCATTTGATTGGTTTTGATTTTATGTATTGCTTCATAAAATGATGACCCTTAAACTTGATTATGCGCTCATCAATGCTTTGGCATTCAGCTGGAGATATAGCGTTTTGGAAGGAAGCGTTCAGATGGTCAAATAAGGCTCTTACCTTGAAACCTCTGTCGTAATTTGGATCCTTTCTTGGTAGTTGTTCTTCATTGTTTGAAAAATGCAAAAAAGATCTGATCTTCTCGAATCGTGCAAGGGGCATTACATTCGCAACATATGATACACGCATGTCCGGGTCTGAAGACCAATAATCGCGAAGAGATGGGAGTTTATGGTGCCCCATGAGAATGTTTATACCGAGAAAGGCCTTCATTTCTTCATTGTTTGTTTCAAAAACGACTCCTTTTTGCGCAGCATACCGATTTGACTCTTGAACAAGGAGTTCAACGAGGGTGTTGAAATTTGTTACTTCTTTGTATACACTCACAGGTGAAGGATCTGAGAAATTGTCTGAAGAAACTTTCTCAGCAAGAGCTTCAAACTCGATTTGGTCAATGTTTTCGACGCTGCAGATCGAAGAAATATCTCTACTCCAAAGATACTCGTTGCTCATACAGTCTGTGTTGAATGATTTGCCCTCATTTGAATTTTCAATCGCGTCATGTGTGACATCTGCTCTTTCAATGATAACATTTTCAACATTTTCCTCTTCAGCTTCATTCAATACTTCCATATCTTCTTCATCCAAACCTTCTTCTTCATCGTCCGAATTGTCAGCTGTTATAAGTTCAATAATTTCCTCTGGTGTCAATCTAAAACGGCGGCATCCGCGTTTGTTGGCAGACATCTTCTTTCCACTTCTCTGATGTGTTGTCGAAGTAAAATTGCAAGCAATGTGTTTTGCTGTCAATTTCTATGGGCCAACGGGTTAGATTATTGATCTCCATTCAAGTAACAAAATTTCAAATTTTAATTTCTTCAGCTGGCTTCAGAGTGGCTAGAGAAAGGTTTCAGTCATTTGATTTTGAAATTAATTAGACTTCTACCGACGCACTAATCAGAAAAAGTGTTCTGTCATTTTCAATTTTTCATTCCTAAAAGATGTCGACATCCATTACCGCATAACGGGACAAATATGTCCCGGTCCAAAAAACAGTGCCTATAAAACAGCAATGATAGAATATTGATTTTGACAGGTTCAGAGTTCTTATGTAGTTATATGCGACACCAGAACTTATGAACTAACATCAAAAATGGCGGCAATTTGTTATGAGAAGAAAATACATGTAATTATATTTTCAATATGTTTGAATACATGTAATGTGAAAGATAAATTTATATCAACATAAATACTGTAAAAGATTTAATGTTTGAAATGAGATGAACAATGTTTAATCTTCAAATACAGAATTATGCCAGAGAAAAGGACTACTATGGTAGGTAACATGTGCGGGACACATATGTCCCATAAGCGTCAAAGGGTTAATCATGGAATGTGTAACATGAAAATTTTTACTCTGCATTGAAATTATGCTATATTAATATGTATTATTGAAAACTGAAATTCTAAGTAATTGTATTGTTAATGCAAGATTAATAACAGGAATGTTCTTTAGATGTGTTACCTGATTTCAAGTTTAAAATGCCCAACACATTGTAATATTCATTGTATCAAAATGTATGCAGTTCAAAATGATTTGCTATTTCGTTTGTTACTAAACCTGGATTTTCTGAATCAATTTTAGTTGTGTATCATATTCGCTGCCAATAATCAAGTATTTTCTTAACACCATTATTTGTTAGGCTGTATGTATTTACCTATTATACTTAATTTCAATGCCAAGATGAAAATGTGCAATTGTTTAGTCGTCTTTCTCAGAATGGCATCGCAATTACGAAACTATGGTTGAGGAAAAGGTTGTCCCGCGGTCAAGCAAACTAACCTTTGAAGATAATGAATTTGGGTTATTTACTGTTAGTCTTTTCAAAACGGTTTTAGACGAATTTAAATACCGATGTCGAGAAAAGAAGTTTATCGTGCGTGATTTTGTCTACGATGAAAAGGAATTACAGGCCAATAAAAAAGAGCGTGCTAAACTTGTTCAGGTAAGATTACATTCTATAATTTGGTTTTGTACTCACTTTTAAAAGAAAAAATCGTTTGTTATAAACGGGGAATAATTTCTTCGACTTGTTTTTATTTTTTTGTAGTGTATGCCTTCATTCATTATTATTATTATTATATAGAAACCCAGGTCACTATATTGAAATTAAGAATTTCTTAGTTTAAAACTAAACGCAATTGCCAATTTTATTTAAAATGGATTTTTTAATTCCATGTATTATTTTTACTCAAAAAAAATTAATAATGCTCATTCGCATTGCATTTTGCTCAGACCTTTTGATTTTCTTACAGAATAAACCTGTTATGTTTTGTAGCTTTTGTAGCAATTGATATGAAATAGTCACAGGTCTCTAAATGTATGCTTCACGGAACCGGCTTAGAAATTTTTCATGAGATGTAATAAATTTGACAACTATTACAAGATAAAAATCTAACGAGTTCTTAAATAACCAAAATGTCTTTTTTTGAGATAAGTAGCAATAGGATGCCGTTATTTCTTTTAATAGGAATGATATCAATTTATCATGATATTTATCATATCATTTAACTGCTGGAACCTACGAAATGTTTAAAGATCACCTTCATGTCTACCATACAGTGTTTTCAATTCATAGTTTGGTGTGAAGAATAGGCAGTTTTTCTGTAATTTCAAACTGAGAAAATCTAAATTCATTGTGTGATCGTCCTCAGCTTTGAAAAAATTTATTTGGCCCACACTCAAGCAAGGTTATTTATGTAATGGATATCCAGTAAATCATAATTTGATTTACCATCTGTTGGTTCCACAATTTTTATTTTCACTATCAGAATTGTTTTTCAAACATTTTCAATATTTTTGTTTCAGTAAAACTTTGATTGTCCATATATTCTTTGTAAAATTTGTATTGTGAAAAACTACACATATTTTATTGTTTCTGCAGTTAATCATTTTTCTAAAACAATAACAATAAAATGCAAACGCCATATGCATGGGATTGGAACATGCAGTTGTGTAACATTTTTAATGTATGGCAAATTTATTAAATGTTTACAAAATTATTCAAAATATGAGATATTCTAATGTAATTATTTTAGGATAAACAAAACCATCACAAAACGTTTATCCCTTGGCTGCGAGTGCAATTTGGTGAATGTTTTGCAGGTTGGTTGCATATCAAAACCTTGAGAGTATTTGTTGAATCAGTTCTTCGTTTCGGCCTTCCAGTGAATTTTGCTTCGATTGTTATTGAACCACAGCCCAAGTCAAATAAAAAGGTGAAAGATGTCCTTTTCTCTCTTTTCAGTCATTTAGATTCGCGGGCATCCAGTGATGATAGTGGAGCCAATGAGATGCCCCAGTTGGGGTTTGTCAACCAAGAATACTATCCATATGTATTTTATAGTTTGAAGCTAGATTTTCTTCATTTAATGAAATAGTTATTTATTTTATTTGTATTTTACGGTGCTAGCGATTCTTATGAATATATTGTTGAATTTTTGTAAAATGGCCCATAGAATTAGAGAATGTGTATAGTATAATCGTAAATACTATTATCACGATTGTAGTTACAATATTTGCTACGTGTTTTAAATACATTATATTTTTATTCTGATGCGTTTTATTCCGATTATTTTAGTTCTTGAATTCACTTGTCTTCATTATAATCTAAAAATGATTAACTATGGTAATCATTTTTTTAATTCCTGTATATTTGGATTTGATTTTCAAATATTGAATTGTTAGAAAAATCATTCAGTGAATGCCATTCTGTGTTTATGATATTCTCGGAAAGAAATTGTGACAGTGTTTTTTGAAATGTTGCCAGCAACTACTTTGCTTATGTGTTTGGGCTGCTATGGTCAAAAGAGCCTCCAAACGACTGTGTTGTATGCGAACCTTGTGTAGAAGTGGCTGTAGTATTAAAGAGTGCACCAAGGTCTACTGCTCACTGATCAGGTCAATTCTCGAATACGCATGTCAAGTATGGCACTCACAACTTAGTTCACAGAATCACAAAGATATTGAAAAGGTCCAAAAACGTTCCCTCAAGATTATATGTCCAGGCAATACGTAGGAAACCAGCCCTTAACCGAGTTAATCTCAAGCCACTCAGCAAACGCTGTCAAGATCTATGTGATAAGTTGTGGCAAAAAATGAAAGAACCAACTCACCGCCTCCATTATCTAGTGCCTGCAAAACACTACCAGAAATGTATTTTTGCTTTATAAAAGATTTTAATGTTTCAATGCTTTAAATTTTTTAGGTAGCGAATTCCAGGTTCAAATGGCGAAATTAATAAAGGATTGACTTGATCCCGGGAATTTAATTGTATTATAAGACGGTAGACTTTTGACTACCTTGAAAAATGTTAGCAGGGTATTTAAAATGACTAGTTGTTTTGGAAAGAGAATTGACCTTGAAATGTAATGTTAGTTTTTGATGGATTTTTTGCTGAGATATTCAGTTCCCATTCTAATTGAATGTCAAGTTTTCTATAAAACGTATCACTTAGATCAGTAAATAAAATTTTTGTATAATTAAGGTGGCTCATGATAAAAGCATGGAGCAATTGAATAACTGCCCAAGGTGGTAATTGCTTAACTACTAGTGTCATACTTTTGATATCTATAGCTAATTTTCTAACTCTTATATTAATGTGAGTGTTGAACTATAACTTTGAGTCAATGTTTACGCCTAAGTACTTGAAAGTGTCTACAATAGGTACATTAACATTATTTATTTTAAAAGTCAATTTGGAAACATTGTAATTACTTTTATTGGGCTGCAAAATACAAAATTTCGTCTTAGCTTCATTAATTATCAACTTATGCATTGAAAAATATTTTGACAATTTGTTGAAATTGAATTATATTGATTCCACTGCTAGGTGCATTGATGTATTATCACTGAAGGTGCAGGTGTCATCGGCATATTGAATTAGATTGCAATTGGTTATTGACGGCATGTTACTTACATAAATACTAAAAAGAAAGGACCTAGAATCGTTCCTTGTTGCACCCCATTGTAAACTGGTAGCCATTCAAAAAATTATCGTTTAATTTAACTCTGGAATCTATGGTTGAGGTAACTAGTTATAAATTGCTTACTATTACAAGAAAATCCTAAGTAAGATAGTTTTCAGTTAGTATGTTGTGATTAATCGAATCAAAGGCTTTTGAGAAATCTAAACAAGCTATAGCTACAAATGCTCTCCATTTTTCAGTAGCAT
>CABFPE010000001.1:2673433-2684401 GCA_900660155.1 Hofstenia miamia
TTATAATACCGTATATATTAACGCCATGTAATGCAAACATTTGTGATATTATCAAAGTGAAATTACTCATACCAAAAATGGCCTTAATATGTAAATCAATTAAAAGCATTACTAATTGAAAATCCAGACATACTTAAAAATATCTGACGTCACTAAAAACCCATTAGCGGAGATGTAAATCAAGTAGGTGACTCACTAATTAACATTTGCAAACACTCCCTCGATATTGCAGAGCTCAAGGTCATTTTGTGGGATCTCCTCTGTTCTTCCATTACTACTTATATGGGTTTGATAATATTGGCTCTGTGAGTTGGGATAGTTTTGCTTTTGGTCGAGTTGGGTTGCGTCTTGTCAGTCTTTTAAAATTCGAATCTCGAGTCTTGTCTTTGTGCATAGGCCTGTCAATATCACAAGTATAGTCACCATTAAGTAATCAACTGTTTTCAAAGTACGAAAAAAAATTGTATTTTAGCAGTTACATTTGTAATATGCTAAAACGTGTAATTGATCATTATTGTATTGTATATCAATATAGAATTAACCAATCAATGCTGATGTTATTAAATTCAAGAATGCAAACCTATCAAATATCAATTGAATAAGTGTGAAGTTTGGTTACTGACTTGAAATCACAACCTTTGCTAATGGAGTGTTATTTATTTTCCTTTCTGATTTATAACTAATACCAGTTTGATCTACTTCAGCTTGGTTTATGGATGATTCATTTATGTGGCCATTTGAGTTAATTGATCAAATTAACTTCCACACACTTGTCTGTAGTTGCAATATTGAAGTAATTGTACCTGGTTCAATATAATGACGCATGACTGCTTTAGCATTGTTCGGAAATGATTGGGTTATTTGGTGGATTACCATTTGCTCCCTATTTACATCATCTAATGTAAAAACTCTTAGCACGCATTTCTACATCTTGAAGAAAATTATCCAATGTTTCACCCAACTGTCTATTTTGAGTAAAGAAATATTCTAAACAATCCTCAGGTCATTGAGATGAAATGCAAGCAATATATATTTTACACTTAACTGACTCAAATGTTGACCATCCAGCAATTTTTTGAACAATAACATGTTCTCAAAACTAAGTGGAAAGATTTCCAGCTTTTGATCATCATCATGATTATGCAATATATTTTATATTTTATTACTAGCAGTAATATTACAAATATTAGATAGGTTGAGCTATTTACAATAAATTGATATATGAATGAGGATATCTTACATCTCCCTTCTTGAAAAAGGTTTTACTCTATTTATGTGTATGGGGCTATAATTTTTTAATTTTATTACTCATAATTGATTCAATTGTATATGGTCCAGTCTACAGTTGTGTACGTTTTTTCTTTTTAACTCAAAAGAATTGATTGCATAGGGGAAGGGTATTATGTCCTAAAAATATTGTACTAATGAATTTAATTCCTAAAAATTATTTTCAAAAGAAAAGAAAGGCTTCTCTCCTTCTTTACTTGAATTAGGGCTCTGTCTTATATGACTCTTTCTATAGAGATTCTTTGTATTCTTTCAGCCAAGTGTGGCCATGCACACTTCCCTTACTTGATCTCCCAAGTTACCTTTAAATTTTATTAGTAACAGGCTTGTTCTAGCACTGGAGTCAGGCTGTTAATTACAGTGACATTGGCAAACCCTGGTGTTCATCAACATAGATTTTCATGCTGATGCCACATTAATTTCTAAGAAGAGAGATATATATCAAAATGAAAAATTATGATATAATAAAACCTGGATGCCAGAGATATTATTCTAATGCTGTATAGATTAAACAATATATCATTAATGAAAATCAATACATGGACAGGAAATACTTACCTAATAAATTGCAATTCATGAATCCATAAAAGCTAGTTTGTTGATTTGATGAAAAGGCTTTTAGAAATCAATATTTAGATGTTAGATTAAATACATTTAGTGTTTGTAAATATGGAATCTAATATGCAATATATAATAATGTTTGAATAATATTTGATATGTAGTTATAGAAGTACTAATCAAATATTTTTCTACTTATGTAATTTATTTTACAATAGAAGAGGTTTGTGGTGTAAGAAACACATCCATGTATATAAATATATATATATATATATATATGGGAGAGTGTAGGTTGAAATTCTATTAAATCTTTAGTCGAAGCTCAAAAAATAGTTATTGTGATTGTATTTTGAAAACCAAATTATATATTCTATATTAGACAACTGATTGGCAATGTACTTAAGGTTTACTGAAAAAATTATTTTTAATCAAAGGAACAATTTTGCTATGGTTTCATACTATGTCACCACATTTCAAGAAAAACCAAATGCATTACATTTAAAAGAAAAATGGCTGGAAATTGTTGTAAAGTACAGATGTAGCATAATCCAAAGATCAATGCTGCAAAAAAGAATAAGAAAGAGATTAGTCAGTCAAAGAAGATTAACATTGAATTATGATTAAAATAATATTAATTTTAAATCAAAATCAATTTATGTTTAGCATCATTGATTTTGTAAATGCAGCTAAGAGAGAACATTACCAAAATAGTACTTGTCTATTACAATTTCACAAAACAAAGGTGGCAATATTGCTTCCACTATTATTAGCCATCTTGGCAGACAATAATTTGAAATTAAAATCAACAGGTTTTTTTAATCAAAACTATAAATAGAGAAAAATAATTTTAGAAAACTGTTGAAGCAAATTCTTTGAAAATCTTATCTTTAGATTTGAATTGGTTTGCTTATTATTAAATCATGTCAAGCTAAATGGTAAATGCATTAGTAGTGGCAAGGGCACACATTGGGAGTGATTCAAGGGTCCTTGATTAAAGCCATGAACCTGCATTTAGGTTAGGGGTATGATTAGGAGTTTTTCTCCATTTAGCTGACTATAAATTCTTTCTACAACATGTATACAATAATAAAACTTCAGAGAAAATGCTGATTAGCAGATCATAGAATATTATATTTTATATTAACTAGACTATGTAGGAGACCCATAAATAGACTGATAATGACACCAAGCATGTATTGCTAATTAAATGTAGGTTAGGAAGCTGCACATAATTATCTACTCAATTATCTAAATTATTTAAAGCCAGTATTTTTCAGTAATGACTAAACATGTATTTATTAAGCAACTAGTGACATTGAATGGTTGTAAGTATAAATTACACATTACAAATTTAGTTTAAGTCAGTTACATCCAGCCTTGATGGTTGCACTGAGTTAGGATAGGGAACGCATAAGCTACTTCATTGAGTTGAGATTTGGGAACAATCCATCAGCAGTGAAGACAGCTAGGTGTTGGAAGATTGGAGATCAGAATCAGCCAGAGGCCTTATGGAAGATCAACCATTAGGGAAACTGCAGTAATCAATTCATACCTAAATAGTATTCAACTATATTGGATGTTAATGAAAGTTAACTACAATTGTTAATAGAATAAATGCAGTTGATACAAGTACATTGCTACCTGCACTTAACAAGGAATTACATTCAAAAGGAATTAATCAATTTACATTAAACTTGGTAGCAGATGCTACAAAGATGTACAGTTATTCCAAATGAATTGAAAGATCAAAACCACACTAAGAGTGTATCACAACTACTAGTACTCCAAGTACTAAGACATATTAAAATTTAATTGATTATATCCTTATGATTGTAAAATAACATGATTATTAATTCAAACAAAAAATTGAATATAATATGCCAACAATTCTATAAAATGTTAAAATTGCTCTAAATATTTAAGCCACAATTAAAAATAACACTTAAAATACTATATTAGTACATAATTGATTGGGGCTTAATGTCCTCCCAAAATCTATTATTGGCAAACTTAATTGTTAAGAATTTATTTCTTTAGTACCTAATTCTTTGGGACATAATACCCTCTACATGGGGTACAGACATTTCACTAACTAGATATTTCACTAAACAGAAATTTCACTAACCAGATTTTTCACTAACTAGATGTTTCACTAACTAGATGTCCAATAAAATTATAATTAAAATAATGTAAATATCATAATTCTTCTAAGAAATTTATCAGGATTTACTTGGAAGTAAAAACATTAGACCTGCTTTAGCTAACCTTATAAATACCAAAGGAGGAGGTGTTTTTTGCTATATAAAAGATATTTTTTGTATGTTCATATGTGAAAATTGAGAATCTTTATTAGAAGTGTTCTTGCAAGTATAGATTAATCACTGTGCTTATTTATAATGTTACACAAAAAACCATGTTTTAAGCAATTTATAAATTGGATTCCTTATAAATATAGTATGGCTTGCTTAACAAAATTATAGTTTGGCAAACTTGTAAAACTAACATTTTCATCACTGCCTGGCAACAATGAGTGAGGTTAGCTACCTCATGAAACCCCTGCCTTTGAGCAGGTAATACTCTTACAAAGAGGGGGACCAGGAATCTGCAGATTTGTTTTTAACCATATTCATTATCCAATATTTAAAGTGAAAATTTTGTTTTTGCTTAATGAGCTTAATTAGAGCAACAATTCTTACTCTATTTGAATATGCCAACTGACACATTTCAGAACCCTATTTTCTGTGATTATTGATACCATCAAACAAATTTAGCAAAATCTGCATAACATTTCTTCTTTTTGTAAATACATATTAATTCATTGTACAATAATTTACTGAACTACAGCAAATATCTCCTGAAGTAAAATCATCAAACAGATTGGATTCAAACAAATAAATTCCCATAACACATTACAAGATATGGATGTGATACCATTTCACAACTGTTTGTTAGCAATAAAGTGTAGTAATCACAATTCTACATCACAATAAAATTAAATTGCAACTATATTGCCTTGTCAGAATTAGTGAAGAGAAAATTTCTGTAATAAGTGTAGTTTGTCTCTCACTTTCTACGTATTCTTATGCCTACCTGTGCAGACTTAGCCTTGATAATTGAAAAAGTAACCGATAGAATTGATGAATTAGATGCCCGTCTCCAGCAACAGCAGCAATCTCAGCCCCCAGTCACTACACAACCGGATGTTCCAGCTCCTCCTGCGAATCCTTCAGCTTCCGGACAATCAGCTCAGCCAACTATATTGTCAGAGCCATTCTCTTATACTCAAATTACTATGGTCCGTGACCAAATCAATCAAGTGGTTATTAGTCCAAAGACGAGCCCAAGAGATAAGCACGAGCTTGAGTTGTTATCGCTCCTCTGTGATGACTACCACCACTTCACCGTCGACAACAAGACAGCCTTCTCTAAGCAAATCCATATCCTGCTCTCCGCAAGTACCTTTGGATGGACTCCCACCTTGCAAGCCACCAGCAATGCCGCCTTGGAGTCAATTGGAGTGCCCCATTTGCAGTCTCAGCCTAGACAGTTTGAACAGCAACAATACACTAATACCTTTCAACGCAAGTCACAAGGAAGAGGAAGAGGAAAACAAAACTCTAAATAACTTAACGCATGTAACTACTTTTGATCAATTGGAGATTCAATCGCTGTCACAAATAGACTTTATTGATGAAGAAGAAATGCAGCACAATTTCTCGAGTTTGGGTTTATCTTCTAATAACTTGGAGATTCTCACCAGTTTTTCTGATATTAATCTAGGTACTCTTACTTCTAATGCTTTGGAGGTTTCAAATAGTTTTGCTTCTAATAATTTGGAGGTTATCACCAGTTCGAACTCAGCTCAGCAAATTGTCTCAAGTCCCATCAATGTCGAGTACTCCTTTGTCGAAGTGTCTCCCCCGTTCACACCTGATCCGTTGATCCACTCAACACTAGTCTACACACAAGATATGGACAACAGTGGCCTACTGCAGGACGCGGTAGCCGCAATAGTAACGCCTCAGTTAGTTAATGTTCGTATCAATGATTTAAGTTTCCAGATACCAGAGTCAGCAGCGAATCGTTTCTATGCATATGCTCGGAAAATTGCTTACCTGCCTTCACATGATGTTATGCAGTTACATACGGACTTCTCAGCACGAGCATGCTCTAAGATCCCGATACAACAGCAGGAAGAAGAAGTTATAGACTTAGTAACTCAAGACTCTTTTCAATTATCTGGTGACACAATGGATTCCCATCCGTTAGCTGAATTCTTACAACAGAACTCGCAACATGTATCACAACTTATACACTCGGATTCAGATGGTATTTTTGAAATTATGCAATCTACGCATACCACAGACACTGCTCAATCTATTCTGCTTTCCGATGTTTCTGATTCTACATATGATTATTCAATGGGATCAATTGACTGGCAACTTTTAAGAGACTTTACAGGAATGCCAGATCGAATCAACAAGTTAATGCAGTTACACATCAATTTTGTGGAGTTTTGTCCTATGGTAGCTAAAAGGCCTATTGTTATTACCGATGAATTAGAAAGGAAACATGCAGACACAATTCTCAACGCTCATGTTCGTGCAGGAATCATAGAGCCGCTACCTAGAAGATCACCTTTTGTATCACGATCGTTTTTTGTTCCAAAAAGCAATGGTAAACTTAGAATGGTGGTTGACTACAGCAGATTGACGAAATTAATGAAGCCTATCCCCTTTTTTATGCCATCATTTCTTAAGATAGCTAGCAGACACCAGCCTCCTATGGACCATGTGGCAATACAATTAGATCTCAAAAATGCCTTTTACAATATACCTGTGCAATCTAAAGATCGTTACAAAACTGCCTTTATTGCCCATAATGGACTTAAATATCAATTCTGTAGAGCACCGATGGGACTCAGCTATTCAGTTGCCCCGTGTCAACTATTATCATGTGCATTATTATCGCCGATCAGACGAGTTTGTTCATTCTCCTGGTCTCATATAGACAATTTCCTACTCATTTTCGATAGAAAGGACTGGCTTATCATTTCTAAGTGGTTAGATAAAGTAAGGACTATTGGAATTCGTATTTTACAAATAGACGAATCTGCTGGATTGCAATCTTCCTTACAGTTTTTGGGTTTTCATATTAACATTTCAGAAAGCACCATTGAGGCCACAGAACAACGGAAAAAGAATTTGCGCATAATTGCTGAAATCCCTCTCAAATATGTTAGTCAGAAGAGTAGAGAAAGATTGTTAGGTCATTTAACTTTCTCATGGCCACTAGTGGCTACTTTTAATGTCTTAAAGCCCTTATATAACATGGAAGACATACTTTTTGATCTTGCTCAATCCATTATGACTTCCTTACTTCAAATAGCAGACTTTAAAGCTCCTTGGAATGACAAGTATTTCTCAATATCTTCCCAGATTTGGTACACAGATGCCTCAGAGATGGGACTTGGTCTAGTAGACCCTTATGGATACCATTTTTCATATCAACTACAATATCCAGCACACATCTACTTACTGGAACTACAAGCTATAGCTATAGCCATTTGGAAGGCGGAGTGCAGAGCCACGATAATAACGGACAATTGGGCACTCTGTCAATCACTTAGGTCAGGAAAAACTTACAGTGGACCTTATCTTTTGTGTATTTTCGCATCAATGTTAGTTAAGTTCAAAAGTTTAATCATACATTGGGTTCCTACGGATCAGAACTTAGCGGATTTGGTGAGTTGAACTCTTTCCTTTGCCCAAGCTCCACTGTGGTTTCCCTAAAGACTTAAGACTTTTATTTTGAATTTACGAATTTATTAATAGTGCTAATTGCTTCCCTTTTATAGTCACCTTTTTAACCTTAACAGCAACTGCTGCGCCTTTACATTTTGACTATATAAGGGAAAATAATACATAATAATTTAGTTGCCTTGTCAGAATTAGTGAAGAGAAAAATGTCAAAAAAACAAATTCAGAAAGTTTGTCAAAATTTAAAACAAAATTTTACAAATTCATTTATTAAAAATTAATCAAAGTCTGCATCATGAACTGTAAACAACAGTGTAGTATTTTTATGTATTACAAGTGAAGAGTTATTTTACATAAAAGAATTTCACATTAATTCTCTTTGTCAGTCAGTGAAATATCCAGTTAGTGAAATATCCAGTTGGTGAAATATCCAATTAGCAAAATATCTGGTTAGTGAAACATCCAGTTAGTGAATTATCTTTAGAACCTCTACATCATTCATCCAACAATAAAACTGAAATAAGCTGCAAAACGTCACACAAGAACTAAGATCAAAAAAGAAATGATTAAAAATATGATGATTAAATCAAGTGTGATTATTTCAGTTTGATTTTGTATATTGCAACCAAGAAAATAACATGTGTTGAAAAAGAGATAATTGTATCTGTTGATAAAACGTTTTCAACAAATTGTTGCTTACATTATTTTCAGCTGCCATCTTGGCAGACATTTAAATTTAAATCGACAGGTACTTCTCTTCAAATTACTATAAATACGATTAAAACTATTGTAAGCATTGATAAAGAATTTTACTTCGAATTCTATTTATTTCATCTTATTAATGGTTTGATTATTAATACAATGTTGAGCTAATCGAGCGGTGTTTAGTAGTGGTCTGGATCCATCACAGGGAACGATTCAAGGGTCTCTGTGCCAGATCACGAAAGTGCACTTAAGTTAGGTATAGGGGTTTTCTCTCGATTAGCCGACTAGCATTTCCAACTACATGTATTAGATAATTAACTTTCAACAAATGGTTGGATAACCAAACCTTAGGGATTATATTAATATATTTTCAGATCCAAATTAAGTGACCTATAATCGACTGATAATGACCTTACATGTAGTAATTATAAATGTAAGTTAGGAAGTTGTTCGATATTTGTTTATTTAATAAAGCCAATATATTTTGGTAATGGCTACATGTAATATTGAATGAACAACTAGTGACAGTTTCCAGTTGCAAATAGATATAACACTTTCACACAATAGAGATTAAGTCGAGTTGTGTCATGCCTTGAGTAAGCACTGAGCTAATGTAGTGTACACATAAGCTATCTTGATTGAGCTGAGAAGTGGCACTCAAGCATTGGAAGGAACGGTGAAATTGGATGTGGAGATCCACTTTGGGCAGACTCCCACTGAAAGATCAATGCAGAGGTTACCACTTTGGTTTGTCACCTAAAAAGTGAATAGTTAATTGTGGTTATGTAATGTAATAGAAGAAACTAAGCAAGCAGTAATATTTAGTAAATCCTTACCCGCAATAACACAGTCAATGTTACAAGGTAACAATGAATCAACAGTGATAAAGCCTGGTAGAGGATATTACATGGAGACTGTGACAGCCAAGAACAGCAAACCAACAGAAGAAACATTCAATTAAACCACCCGCAAATCAACATCATATGCTACGAGTGAAAGTATGAAAGCAACGAACTGTTTACACAAACCAACTACTAACGAGAGGCAGAGAGATACCCTGAACCAAACAAATGCACTTCACAGAGATCCTGGAATTGCAACCTGGAGATGAGAAAGCCACTACGAGCCAGAAGAAAAATGACAAAAACTAGAAAAGGAAGTGCAAAGAAAACTGCAACGAAAGCAGTCACCCCCAGAACTATTCGATCATTGCCATACTTCGGTGAAAATTCAGCAACAGACGCCACAGATACCGAACTACAATCTTTGAGTTCACCCCCAGAGACGAACCCCACAGATACAAACCCACTAGACATAATGATGTTGTTAAGAAAGAGTCAAGAAAATGAGGAAACTTTAAAGCAGCAAGTAGAACAATTGACTGAAAAGGTCAAAGAAATGGAACGCCAAAACGAATCAATACTGAGTGAAATCAGGGTAAACATGGAAATGCGATTAGAAGAGCAAAATCAGCTATTTCAAAACGAAATCAAAATCTTGACTCACCAATTGTCAGAGTCCAATAAAAGGTTTCTAGAAGAAAACCAGTGATGGCAAGAAAAAAACCAGGAACTAGAAAGGACAAACAGACAACTAATTGAAGATAATGACTTACAAGTGGGAGAGTTAGAACAACTCAAAGATAAGTTGAGACTATTACGCCTAACAGAAGAGGAGAGCAGAAANAATAATAAATGAAATCAAGAAAGCAGTGACTATACAACTGCAGGAGGAGGACATATGAACAAACCATAGGAAACCTAAATATGAAAATTCGATCCTACCACAAGCAATAGCCAACAATACAATTCCGTGCAAAGCGACACTACCCAAATTCAACAGGAAAGTAGACGGGTACAACCCCACATTTGCTGAGTGGCTTCAAATGTTTGAACTGACAATGGCGGAAAAGAAAGTGAGCCAACAAGCAGCAGTGGCAAGACTCCCACTATATCTAACTGGAGCAGCATCTCAACACTACCTGTTACTGGATGCAGAAACAAAAAGGGACTATCAACTACTAATAGGAGACTTCATTAACTACTTCAAAAATGAAAGTTTCAAGAACCAATACCGAATTATCTTGAATGCAACAAAGATGAGGAAAACGGATGATATCTGGAACTACATGCAACAAGTTGAGCAGCTCCTGATGCTCAGTTCCAGGGGAAACACTTAATCGAAATACGACTTATTCTTGCATATCTGCAAAGGTATGGAAGAAAGTATCAAAACACAATTTGAGATTAAATGCAACGTCAATGACAAACTAGAAAGGATGATTTGGAAAGCTGTTGACATACAAGCCACGATTGAGAACAATGCTTGGATATACAAGAGAGCTGCATGGTACAGAGAGGCACCAACATGGAAAAGTAATTTTAAGCTGTGTACTCCCAACAAAAATTATTCTGAAGTAAAACAGGAGAAAGTAATAAAAGTCAAGGGAAAGGATGGAAAAATGCGGAAATTGAAAGAAAAGGACATTAAATGCTATGGCTGCGGACAGAAAGGCCATAAAAAACCAGACTGCCCAAAGCAGATAAACGTCATAGGTGACAAAGAGGCATACTATGATGACGAGGACATATTACAGATGGAGGATGAAATGGATGAAGCAATGCCAACCAATGAGGAGTCGGAAAACTAAGTAGAGCGC
>CABFPE010000001.1:2695674-2709016 GCA_900660155.1 Hofstenia miamia
AACTCGTTAAATTTGAAACCACCATCCAGCGTTACTCCCAAGTACTTTACCGCCTTCATATTCCGTATTTTAGTTTCTGAGTTCAATTCGAGTTCGATTTCTTTATCTTTATTTTGTTTTTTGTTGGAAAAGATGATGAATTGTGTTTTATCTTTATTGATGGTAAGTTTGTTTTGTTGCAGATATGAGAAGACGCTTTCCATGCTTTTAGAAAGAGTCTCAGTGGCGATAGATGGATTTTCATGGCAGCTTATAAGACAAATGTCATCCGCATATTGTATTATTTCACAGTCTTTGGCATGGGAAATGATATCATTTACATAAATGTTGAACATTATTGGGCCTAGCACAGTTTCTTGTGGTACTCCTTTATTGGTAGTCGTATAATTTGAAAATATGTTATTGACCTTTACCCGCTGTTGACGATTTGCTAAGAAACTATTTATAAGCATTCTGGAACTTGTGTCAAATCCGTATTTTTGGAGCTTGCTATCAAGAATTGGAAAATTTAAACTATCGAAAGCCTTACTGAGGTCTAGAAGTGCAACGGAACTACATACACCCTCATTCATATAATAACGTGTGTTTTCAATCAGCGTCAGTAGAGCGTCACTTGTAAACAACATATGTTGTCGCGGCCGCTTAACAGGTTTAACAGGTATAAGAAGAACGCCAATTTAGGCGAAAGCATTCCATCAATGGCTTTTGTTAAATATTGAATATCATGACCTCAATTTAAACATTGAAACTTGCAGCCAACTAAATAGTTCACTTAATTGAAGTCGAAAAACTATTTTATAAATTTACTAAATTTTCAAGCCCCTACAAGCCTTGCAATTGGCAATTCTCGCCTAGCAGTACTATATATACGTCAAGCATATGATTTCATTAGGGAAAAAAAACTGCAGGCATTTTTATTCTACCAAGGATGCATGTTTTCAACGGCGTTGGTTGTTTTTTTTAAATACTTAAAAGATCAAATATTTATTTTACTCAAATTTTCAAGTAGATCAGCATATCAGTTTGAATTTCAATTATTTCCTGCTACTTCTTAGTCATTTTTTTAATACTTTCAAATAAATTTTTACTTATTTCCATTTGAAATTTGCGCAAGCTGTTAGATGCAGTCTGTATTATTATATTACTAGTGTATTATTTATGTAATAGTAATGCGTCCGGATAAACAGTTTGGAGTGATTATAAAATTTTTACTTTATACATCAATGTTATTTCATTTTATATCGAATGCAAAAATAAATTTGAAGATTCCATTTTCTCATTTTAGTGTAAATATGAATCTCACAGATGAAGATAATAGTGATAACATATTATACCAACAAATATTTGACCCTGAGATTGTCAAGTATCCACCAGAAGTAGAGGAAATGCTTAGTGAATTGTTTCCTAGTTCAGATGTTTTAGACGAACCTGAATTTGACATTGTCAAATACATTAATGCTTTGTTTCCTACTGAACAGGTTATTTTCCTTTTTAATAATTTTGCACTGTGATGTGATCATTTTCGTTAGAATTACATCGTCATATTCCCCGAAGTTAATGTACATAACGTTAATCAAATAAACATTGTATATATATATTGGGATTTGTGGTATTCAAAATAGTGAAGTCGTTGTTATAATATTTTTATTTTTTTCATGTGATGTGAAACTCAAACTGCTTTATTTTAAATTACTTTTACCTAAACTATCTGGAAATATTTCTGCATTGTTATATTTAATAACTTGTTCCAATTTCACATTTGAAAATTATTTCGAAATGTTTGAAGCACATTATTTATAATTTGTCTTGTTACAAATTTCGTTGTTATCTGAAATTATATTATTTACTTCCCGGAACAAAGAGCATCTTACAAGTATGAACGGTTCAATTTAAATAAATGTCCATTTAAGAGCTAAAGGATCATGTGTAGCAGGCCTCGTAGGATTTTGCTGCTAGGTCTTAGCACATTGCATCCATGCATCTGAATCTCTATTTAAAAATCCAATAACTGTGTTTAAATTGGATTCTATGATTACGTATTCCAACAGATTCGCAATCTAAAAGACTATTTGTTGTGGATTGCATTTTCCAACCAATTATTCAGTAAGACGCTTTATCTTTTATAAATTTCAATATCTAGAAGTTCTCTAAGTGCCTTAATTAGGGGGTGAGATGGGCAAAATCTATTTTGATTCATTTAAGAAAAATAATTATAATTATCTTTCCTTCTGTAAATCAGATTGCAACTTTGTGTAAATGCAAAACTTTGTATAAAAATAAATTTATAAGTTGTGAAGAATTGATTGAAGTTTTATCATCATTTTCTAAAAATGTAGTTTCTAAAGAATCAAATCAATCTCCTAATTTTTGCAAGGATCAATTGAATTTGAAGGCATATGAGCAAAGCATACTAACTGGTACTCTACAGAAGTGTGGAAATATTATGGTTTCATATTTGGCAAATATGCTTTATGTTTATCACACTTGCACCAAAGATGTTTGTACTTTACTATCGTAGTGGAAGGGTTAATAAGAAACTGTTAACCCGACATTTAGAAAATCGTTTGTTCCAACCGACAGTGCATGGACGAACTAAAGAAGCTGGCAAACTATCAGCTTTATAGGCATTAGGCATCAACCTTAATTCCAAAAGATTTCGAATTTGTGTGTTTTGAGAATTCTCGCATTTTAGTTAGTAACATTTCTATAAGACCTCAATAAAAATTATATTCTTTAGTGAAATCGGTTACATTTTTATGATTTTTCATATAAATTTGTATTTTAGTCGCTTTCAAGCATTGATGAAGTTTCTTCGAAAGTAAAACAAAAAATAAAGTATGTTATTTTTGATATTTGCCATAATAATTTAATCATTTAGAAAATTAGACGATGCAATTAGAACAAATATCAGAGGACAAACGGAAACGTCGCGAGATGGCGCAGCTGTAAGTTTAATATTTCAAGATTCCAAAATTGAGTTTTGAATAATTCCAAACGTGATACAAACGATTTTTTTGAATTTTTCGTATTTATCCTTAGACAGCTTGATTTTCTTTTAATGTGACAAACCTTTTTCAAACAACTTTCTCCAAACCAATTAGGTAATATGTCATTTGTAAGATAACAGTTCATCTATCGGTAAATGTATTGAATATACTAATGTGTTTGTTGTACTTAAGTAAATGAACTATTTTTCTAAAAAAAATGCGATTTTTTTAAAAGTTTCAAATTCTCTGCATACCCAATGGTTAGATAACTAGGAGATTGAGGCCAATAGAACGACAACTAACCTCAACTGCTTTTATACATAGATTTCCACCCAAGTCCATTGAGACGCGCCATTCGCAAGTCCAGATGAAAAACGGTCTGCGCTAGTTTAAAACTTAGATAAAGTGGAGACACTCGTCTCTGCTGTGGAGCTTTTACATTTATATATCTTTATTGGGTTGTGTTTCATGTTTTTTAGTAAAAACTTACGATAATGTGAAAGATTTTAGGCACTCGAAGAATCACAAAAGGCCATTGAAACTCTGTTTGTGAGAATTAAAGAGATAAAAGACAAAGCTGAAGAATCAGAAGCCACGGTAACTCACAATACTATTCGCTTATAATTATCTTCTTAGGTAAGAGAAATCACAAGAGATATCAAGCAACTGGATAATGCCAAGAGAAATTTAACCACTTCAATTACTACCTTAAATCATCTACAGATGGTTATTTCCGGATTAGATTCATTACAGTATGTGATGTTCCTTATATTTTAAATGCTGAAATTTCAATTTATGATAAATGCAATTAGTGATAAAAATTGTTCGTTGGATTATTTATTATTTCAAAATCAATGGTTCCTCAATCAAAGTTAAGTAGTGTTTTATGTCTGTTTGCACCACATTTAAAATCATGTCAATTGCATGATTATGTGTCATAAAGTATGTCTGACAGCAGTAGTATTTTCAAAAGTACTCTGCTACAGATTACGTTTTTATGAGCAGTTTAGTCAATGCAAAACAAATTTGCTTTCTAAATTATCAAAACACCATTTCTAATATAATTATGAACGGAATGGTCGAGATATTTTTTACGATATTAAATTAATTTATCCCGCAATTTGTCAGCGAATCAATGTCCATTGTTCAATTGAGTCTTGCACTCTGAAGAAAATTTGCATTGCATTGCACGAAACGAAAGGAAAAGAATATTAATATAAAGTGTGTATAAAATTTTTAGAAATAATTATGATTTTGTACCTCAAATGTGGAAATCTTAAATGTCCATAGTATGTTGGGATTTTAGTTTTTCAGATTTAATACAATGCATTAGAATGAAGGAAATGAAGTCTTTTAAAAAACTCACTGTTAAAGTAGTAAAAGTTCGTATAAAACTTAGTAGAACTTCCACACCAGAGTTCGGGGTCGAACAGGTCAGCACTTTCCTTTTGTATCCATTTTTTCATCGATTTATCAGTAAAGTGAGAAATCAGTTATCAGAATTTGTTAATTTATTTCAAAATTTTAATAATCTAATTTTAAAATACAGCGTTTATTCAAATTACAGTGATTATTTGGAAAATTAACTCAATGCATGTACTTCTCGTCGTAATTATCAGGGCAGGGTTGCCGTATATATGGATCTAGATATGGCACTAGCACACAATTATTCATTTAATGGTAATTTTTTAGTAAAATAGCCCAAAGTGAGCTATGAAAATAAACTCACAATTAATTTGTTGTACAAATCTGACATTATTATACCTACATACCCATCGCCTTAAAATTTGACAGCTAATTATATTTTTGGTATAATAATGTAAATATTATTCCTTACTTAAAATCAGAGATGGACACGGGCCGTATATTTCAGTCCCAGTCCGGCCCGTCAACTATTATTTCAAGCCCGTTTTCGGCCCGTGTTAGAATTTTGTAGCCCGTTTTCTGCCCGTCATAATTTATTGATCTATTTCAACACATTAATTTTTGGTTGTAGCACTAAGTCCAATTTACCTACAATCCCTTTTTGACTGAGCAGAAGTTGCTTGGGTAGCATATATCTTCAATGCAATGTTACACAAAGTTAGATAGATGCTTTTATTGAGATTTCAAAAATATATATTTACAAGCTTGTTTCAATTCATTATATTTGGCCCGTTTTTTGGCCTGTGTCCTTCTCTGCTTAAAACATCACGTGTACTGAGAGTCTTGTGCAATTTTCTGTCTCTCTTTAAAGTGTTCAAAACGCGTATGAAATTCGCATGTGCATTAATTTTTTCTTCGAGGGAATTTTCCTGGTGGATATGGGTGATCCATGGAAATTTTTATGGAACGAAAGATATCCGATCCACGGCAAGCCTGATAGTTATGTTATTTTTTAAAAGGCGTTTGAAGTTCTGAGAACGAGAATTGTTTATGCCAAGCAATGAAGGTTCGGCATGATTCCAAATAAATTCTTCAAATTTAGGAAATTGAGCCGTCGGGATTCTTATAAAAACCATTCTTATAAAATAGAAATTTATTAATTCAATTTTTTAAATTTAATTCAAAACAAATTTAAAAGATTTTTATGGGACTGGATGTTTATCATCGCATCGCAAAAGAATATTTCACATCCCATCTAAATGAGCATTTACCATACAAAGCTCTCCCGTGCTATTTGTTGTAATTATTTAATAAATCGTATCACACAACACATATTGTCGAACATTGTTACCTAGTTTATATTATATTAATTTTTGTTAATCAATGTTTCGTTATAGCCACTTAAGTAATAAACGTCAGTATGGAGAAGCTGCTATTCTTCTAGAAGGTGTCATTGAAATGATGACATATCTACACAAATATGAAAGTATTCCTCAAATTAAAGAACTAGCAGACGAGTAAGTTGTTCTCTACCCACAAATGTCGGTTTCTTACAAATTATCCCCCATGAATACTATAAGGATAATGATTATACTGTTTTCCAGCAGCCCTAATAAATATTTTTCAATTAAAGCTAACCTACTAGCAGAAATTGTGAATACCTATAAATTTCATAATATAAAACTTAAATCTACATGGAACAGAAGGCAGGATTGTCAGTTATGAAATTACTAGTAGTTAAATTGTGTTAAAGAATGGCACTAATTCCTAATTTATTTGGTCATTTAATGTTTGTGTTAAATCATTACGCTTGCTTTACTGTATCTAGTCAATCGTGGAGTGTTTTTACATAAATTCCATGCAAGCTTGGATTTATTTTCACTTAAACTAAACTAAGCGTTTCATAAATAGTCTGACAATAAATTGAACTATTTTTTATTTTTAGGCATAAATTTACATATATTTGATTTATTCTCTGTTTTAGAGTAAACTCATTGCAAACTGCACTGGGGGAGCAGATTTTGACGTTCTTCGTGGAAGCCTTTCAACCTTCGTCTAATGTAAGCTTTTTTTATTCTATCTAAGCATTAATTCATGGTGAATTTGAGTTAGGACTCTTTTCTATATAAGTTCTTTTGATGTTTATGTTTGGAATTGTAATTCAATGAGTTTGAACTTTTTATCTTTACATTCTATATTTACTCGTTTTTTCGAATCAACTTTAAAACTGTTTTTTTGTAGAACCGTTTCAATATTTCGCTTCGCTTTTCAAAGTTACAAACGTGTGTTTTTATGTAGTTCTTGTTTATTATACTTATTTACACTTGAAAAGATCGTAGAAATATTCTTCATGCGTTCAATAATTTTTGTACACTTGATAATTCTTTGTAGAGCGACAATATTTATGCTCAAAATGTATCCGAAAGTATATAGGTTTGCATATTTTTAATATTCAGAGTGAAGACGTAGGTTAGGAATTAGAAGTATTTTGCAATGAAATCTTTCCATTTGTGAAATTTAATAAACAAAAAATTATGGGATTAGATTTTAAAATTTGATAGACTTTTGATGGTTATAATGTACAACTTTATACCATTCCTTGTATCAAAATATAGTATTGCGTGTAGGCTATTTTAATTACTCTAACTGCAATCGAACTACCGATATCTTACTTGTGCGCTTGTATCCAATGGCAACCTAAATCATTTTTTAAGAAACCTCGAATGATATTTTTAGTGGAAAACATTGAAGAATATTATGTATTTCGGTTTGTATATAGGAACTGTAGCCGAATACAATCTTTCACCCGCAGACTTACTTCTCTAATAGAAGAATAGTGAGATATATATTTATCATTGTGCTTCTTAGCCTGTCTATTGATTAGGGTGAAGTTGCAGTTAAGGTGTCGCAATAGATATTGAAAATTTGTTCGAGTATATTGCTACAAACCAGAGTTAGAAACTGGCTAAGCGGTTGGCCTATCAAATCACACCTATTAAATAATACCAATCCCGGCCACAATTCTGAAAAGCCGATCAGCCGGTTTTTTCTTCTTCCTTAAGTCTCAAATAGTGTAGTGGTTTGAATTCGGTTTCATTTTTGCAAATAATATTGCTTGGTTGTTTTCTAATTTGTGTAAAATTTTGGTAGGTAAGGGACTTCTCGCCAGTATAACTTTAGGAATTGGTCATTGAAATCAATCGCAATTCGAAACAATTCAATTTATACACAGCGCATGTACACATGTATACCAAATTTAATCTATTTTACAATATTACATTTGGAGCTATTAATCTGGGATAGTGTTGTAATTTTAGCAATGTTTTTATTACCCCTAGATAATTCAAAATTGCATTGATGCATGATTGATGACAGACTTTTACATATTTTTATTTTGCTATTCGTCCTACGTGACATATTAAAATTTCAGAAAAATTTCATTAAGCCACTCTTAAGATCTATGTGTTGGTCAATTTTGGGTAAATAGGGGCAAATGAGGCATCATCATTGACAAAATTATGAGTGGCGATTAATAAATTCTAAAGAATATTCAGTTTTCTTCGGCTTAATAATTAGATTCATAAATTTCAAGTAATTTCCTAAAATAGCCAGTAATCATTAAATGTTGCATGGCAGTGAATTTTTAAGTGTAATATTTATTTTCGAGTAGCACTGCATCCACGTTATTCAGTTTCAGCATGTACGTATTGTACACGCCTTTTTTGCATTGGATTCGATTTAGATTCAATTAACATTAAAATTTCGATAATTGATTCGATTTAATTCAATTATTGAAAACTAAACTTGCTTTAAACCTTTTTTCCTATTTGCTCTTATAAACATGGAACCAAAGAAAGTTTCATGGTTGAATGTTTGTTTGACCATTGTGACTGTATTGCCTCCAGAAATCAGTATGTATTGCTTAAAATGAGCTATAGAGTACTTTTTACATATAAAAAAATAACAAATGGAATTTTCATATATTTTTCTTATTTTACGTTTGACCCCCAAATCAATTAAAACTAATCGTAGTACTAAAGTATAGAAGGGCCACGCGGCCGAAATTGTTTTCACGCAGCTTTTTTTAACAACGTTGATCCTTAATAATAATGACTCAATCAATTTAATTGCATTTAATATATCTATATATCAAAATATTCACAATTTTAAATGCATGTTGCCCCTAAAACTTTTGAATTTTTTTGCTAGAATGAAATTTTTCAGACCTCTTTGACACAAGCGCCGCTCGAAAAATTATTCCGCTTTAATTTTATCTTGTTCCCCGAACAAGCCAGAAAAAATCAGCTAAACATAATTTCAAGCAAAGTTATGGACAAAGACAGCATGCGGGGGCGAATCGCCGTCCCCCATCCCTCAGTTCGTTTAGGGTTAATAATATCTTGTTACTTTTTATCAAATACCAGGCGCATGCTTTTTCATTTCATGTCCTTTCTAGTGAATAAAGAAACCCAAAAGGTTTTAGGTTTCCACAAAGTTACAATAGGAATTGAAAAAATTGCATCTTGACGTTTCATCCATATCAATTCTCACTTCTTATTGTATAAAAAGTATTTTTTTGTTAATTAATTTGTAGTTTCTCCATTGATTTTATGAATGGGTTCTTTGTTTATGATTTTGTCACAGTGTGTTTTCCCATTTGATTTATAATCTCTCTACTACAAAGACATAATTTTTACAACCATTTCTGCATTTATTACCAAAACTATTTGATTATTTATCTTTCTGTAAATTGCTGCAATTTTATTTTGAAGTGCAGATCTCTGTCAAGTAGTTCAATTCCCCCGAATACTATCAGCACATTCAAATGGGCCCTTGTGTCTTTAAATGTACTTGATTTCATACATTTTACAGTTTGAGCATGAAATGTGTGAACAACCATGACCCCATTAAATATTTAATAGGTCATGGAGCAGCTATATATTTGGAGGCCTACTTATTTTTTACAGTATTGTCCTGTTATTCTAGTTTGTGACGCCTTGCTTATTATTTAGCTAATGTTCATAGACTTTTCTTTAAATAATGTTTGTGTAGTGTCTCACTTCTTAGTAAGTGAGATAATTATTTTTGTTGCTTTAAAATTTACTTCGATGTTATAATTTGGATTTAGAGATAATTTATTAACAACTGATGCATTAATTCATGTCTTAGATGATCGGAGAAAGTATATTAATAACAACCAAGGGGTATTCATTTTAACTCTACGTTTTATCCGAGGCATTCAATTCAATTGATCATAATATCTTAATAAATAAACTACAAAAAATATAAAATTTTGAAGAATCAGCAAGAAATTTAATTGATCTTCTTTTAATAATAGGCAACAATACGTAAAAATTCAAAACTTAGCATCTCATTCAATGATAATTAACCATTTAATCCCACAAGATTCAGTACAAGAACCACTATTATTTAAAATCTGTTTAAATGACATCAAACTTGATAATATAATAAAATACATACAGTATGCTGATGATTCATTATTATTTACAACCATATTTACTTAGTGCATTAGACAGGGCTATCTTTTATCTTGATGAGAATAATATAAAGTTAAAAAACAAAGTTCATGGTCCTAAACAAATGAAATGATGAGAAACTAAGCTTACAAGTAAGCAATAAAATCATAGAAGAAGAAGAAAATCAAATTGTATACCTTATACCTAGGCATTATTTTTGATAATAAATTTAAAGAACATATTCATGAATTGGAGTTTAAGTATTATCTTTGAAAATAGTTATAAAAAACTCAAAAGAATTTACAATTATTTTTCATTAGCCTATTTACAAAAACTAAAATCATTACACAATTTTTCAAAATTAGATCAAAAGAAGAACTTTTATCAAAACTACATAGAACAAAATACTATAGAAAAATTATATTTACAAAAATGAACCATGGGCAACTGTTTTATCAATTACTGTATAGATTTATGGAACAAATTATCGCCTGAAATTAAAGAAGAAACTAAGTTTAAAGAACTTAAGAAAAAATTAAAGTAGAATTATCACCAAACAAAAAAAAATTAAGGGGATGCCACACAAATTGTCTTTTGACTATAGTAAAAAAACTTTTTTGATTATGGTCAAAAGGCTAACCGGGTGGCAATCTAAAAAGTGACTTTTGCGGTTTAAGATTAGTCAAATTATGAAATAGAAATGGTTTTATTTGGAAATGACTATTCGTCTTCTGTTTAATCGTGTTGCACCCCCAATAGTAAAGTTTTTGCAATTTTATAAGAAAATAAATATTATTATTGAATAGCATTGCTCTTTTTAGCTTAATTATCATTAATAAATACACTATTTAATTAAGATCGTGGCCATTAAGATGGGCGGAAACAAATTGTCAAAATTGCTTTAGCGTGTTTTAAACTCAATTTCATTGGACAGAGAGAGTTGTTTCAAAGGCTGATTTGATGCGTATTATTTAAAATTTTCTTTAAAGATTGGCACGTGCAAATTGGGTTTTATGTTTACATAGTTCTGTACATATGGTCTTTGTTTATGAATGATCAATTAACTATTCAATACACATTCATGATGCTATTTAACGCAACATCAAAATGCTCTCCCGTCACCTACATTTAAAATGTAATTATAGCGACTCCACTTAGTAATTTTTGTACATGTATATGCAATGCAATTTACGCAGAAACCTCTTTTGACTAATAGACAAAATAATGCAAAACCACAATTTTGACTATAGTCAAAAGACTAACCGTGTGGCACCCCCCTTATTCGGACAGTCCGAATAGTCTGCAACCTTAATACGAGTTTTTATACTTTTTTGTAATTTAAAAATATTGAAAATTATTATTGTTATTATTTAAAAAGTTCATGTATTGCCCTGGTTCGTGATAAACGGAAGCCCAATAGTGTGATTGGCTGCAAAGGGTTTCTCTCTGCGCTCTCAAAATATTCAAAAACGTTACCGAGTTATATCTCTTCTTCAAAGGATTGGCCTAAAATATTGTATGAAATGCGTGCACACAAATGTAGTTGTGTTTTACGTTTTTACTTTAAGAAATACATAGGTATGCATGTACAGCATTTTGCATTATATTGAAAAAGCATCATTTTTACGTATTTTCTAACAAAAATATTGAATTTATAATTTTTGAAAATTTTAGAAAGCATGTGTTGTAGACAATATTTCACCAAAATGTCTACCTTTGTTCTAGTTGAATAACGTTAAATTAGCACTCTGAGATAAAAAACATCTTTGATCTTTGTAAAGAGCTTTTATGTTGACTTTAATGCAATGCAAATATGGGGTGTCTGTGACACTCCAAACGTAAAATAAATAAGTTTAAAGTCAACTGAATTTAGCGGTTAATATATATGACAGTCCAGGTGAAAAGGTGGCTGAAGCCAACAGAAAGCATTTTGAGAAAAATGAGTTTAAAGTTTTTAGGCTTCCTGTAAGCCTTACATATGTCTTACAGTCAATATAGATAGCGTAGTGTTTTAGACTTTCAATGCCATTGTAATACATTGTTCATGTACATTTAGTTTTGTTATATTCCTCTGTTTGTCCAATGCTTGAGAATTTAATATATGTCGCACTTCCTTGATAACAAGAAATATACTGTACATGAAATAACATATCTGTTAGTATGTCAATAATTGACGTCACTGTGACAACAAAAAATTACACACGCACTTTTAAATCACTGAGCACCTAGAAAATACATAAAACTCAGTTTTCATAAAACACGCCTTGAGCCAGCTTTGCACGTGGACTGTCACATTTATTTTAAGTTTTTTAATCATTTTATCAATGTAAGTTATATGCATATCACTTTTGTTTGTAAAATCCAATTGTTTTTATTAAACGTGCTCGTTTTGTTCAAACAGAAATCAGGGTCATTATTAGGGCAATTCAATTGTGACCTTAAAAAATACGAATTGTGACCTAATGATTGCTCGATTGTTACCTTATGTGTGACTTTATTTAAAAAACCCAAATTTAAATATGCAAATCTTTAATTCTGATTAGAGAAATTATTGAATTGCAACATAAAATATTTTACAACATTCTCAGGCAAGAAATTTCTTTTTTTTCTAGGAGTTTGCTCGAAATTGAAAAACTTCTTTCAACTGATCCAGATGTTGGTTGACAAAGTTGAAGTTTAGCGTAAGTTTCTGGCTCTATGTCTTGGCAGCTCATATTTACAATTTCCAGCATGTCATTTTTACGAAGTCTGTTTTGTATATAATCCCTCAAAGCGCATGGATCGTCTTCAAAATTGAGGGCATTTAAGTCAGAATAGGCTTGAATTATCGAGTAATTTGAACTTTCCAGCTTTTGACATAAATTGAGCAAACCAGAATAACAGCGCGTGATGTCAGCCAGCTCTTTTTCAACCAAAAAATTTTGAACAGATCCTTTTGCCTTTGCCACAATACTTCCATCATCGTTGAACCCAGAAACAATTTCTTTGACTTTTATAAATTTTTTTGCGTAATATTCAATTGCCGCAGAGAGCCATGTACCCCAACGTGTTAGAACGGGACTTGGCGGAGTTCCAATCTCGGCAAATAAGTTTCTTCGCGTCGAATTTTTGACAATTGATCCTTTGACACTGGCAATTAAATCATCCACTTTAGTAAATTTACCTCTGATCCGTTCAGCGCAATTATGAATCAGATGCGCAATACAAAATACGTGAAAAACATTTGAGTATAATGTTTTCAACACTTTCCCTGCCGCGACCATGTATGCTGCCAAATCTGTTAGGAATAGCATAAAATTTTGTTGGGCGCAATTTATGCTCCGTAGTGCATCGTCCACTGCAGTCACAATAATATTTGTATTGGGAGCACTATCAATGGCCTTGCAGCAAATAACGTAAGTTTCATGTGGTTTTTCGATATTTCCAGCCAAAATATTGACGTACTTTGTGCCCCTTATTTCGGATTCGTCACAAGCAAGAAAAATCCTCTTATCTTTTAAATTTTCGTGAACG
>CABFPE010000001.1:2713261-2741174 GCA_900660155.1 Hofstenia miamia
GATCCGTTCAGCGTTATTATTAATCAGATGCGCAATACAAAATACGTGAAAAACATTTGAGTATGTTTTCAACACTTTCCCTGCCGCGACCGTGTATGCTGCTGAAGCTGTTAGGAATNTCAAATTGAGAGTATACACAAGCTGTTAATTGTTTGTAACTTGTTTTATGTGTAACAGATGTTATTTACTAATTTCTATACTTAGCAAATAAAATACTTATCATTATCAAATGAAACACTGTGTAATACACAGTGTGTCAAGTTCCTGGCATTTTATTCATTCATTGTGACCATATTTATTTTAAACGCCCGATTGTGACTGTATTGTGACCTTATTGATTAGTTACTTTTAATCCCTTTTTAGGCACTCTTTTTTTTGACTGACTTAAATCTAGTATTAAATAATAGGAAATGCGATTTATGCTGCATTTCCACGAGCGCGCTGCGGACACAAATTTACCTCAAATTTTTGAATTTGAAATTCAATTGTCCCTAGCGCGCTCGTGGAAACGCGCTATTAGACTGTCCTAACGAAAAGATGAGAAAGCAACGTTTAAAATTTGGAAGGAAAACATTTAGAAAGCGAAGAAAATCTTGCTTCAAACACAGAGCTTCCTAAAACCCCTTCCTGGCATTTCCTCTAACAAACTCACTTGAATTTTTTATTTCTTTAAAACAGCCTCTTCTATTATAATATCAAAAAAATGAAAAGATATTTATTTTCTTAGTCTTTGATGCTTACAATATACTTTCTAGTTTTTCCATCAGCAGTTTCTTCAATCAAACCATTGTTTTCAGGAGTTGTTTATCGCATTTATTGTTTGCATTCATAGGTAGGACATCTAAGAATTTGACATCGTGTATTCGTTTATAGACCGGAACTCTTTCTTCCACCCATTTCATGACATTCTCTTTTGAAATGCTTGATTTGTTTACAATGAATGCTATCGGAATTTCACCGTACTCATCACTTGCATGACCAATTACCGCACAGTCAACAACTCCCTCAATTTCTAAACAATTGTAATATATATTTATTTTATAATATTTCTGTTACGAGATATGTCATCCCAATTATGTATTTCTATACATGATCATTAAATTTGACCTTTTTATTCGTTTCAATATTAACTATTCTAAAATTACCAAATTAATTACTTGTTAAATTATTTACTAATTGGACCAAAGAATTTTAGACATTAGTTTTTTAATTGCCTAAATCATTGATTTTCCCTGTTTTCCTCTTTTTCATTTTGAACAAACATTTTCTAAATTTTGCTACTTTTTGCTGTGATTTTTCCTGAATAAGGACGCGACTCTAGATAATATATTTTGGCCATAGTTATCCATGCGTGAAAACTAGAATTGAAATTTTTTTATTTTCAGTAATTTCGATGAGAATGGCCTTTTAAACGATAATCGTAATCATGGAAAATTAAATAGTAAAGCCTGACTGTGTTAACTGCTCTTCATAAATTATAGATTTAGCACATAAGCCACAGACATATTTTCAGTATTGACAGATCCGTCTAAAATCGCACATAAAATTTGTTTTTGTATGGAGAAAACATACTTATTTCTGCTAACTATTTTGTATGAAAACTATGTAGAAACCAGTTAATTCATTTTTTATTTTTCAAGGAACGTGATAAAACAATGAAATGTAATTTGCCGCAGCTGCTGTGCAGCAAGAAACTTAATCATATTTTGAAAGTTAATCAGAATTTCTTTCATCATGACATGAAGTAATGCTAAGAGCTCTGTTGTTTTTAAAAAATATCAATTTTTGAAATTTTATCGTTTTTATAAATATAATTCACTCTTTTTCAAAGCTAATGGAACTATGCCCTAGTGAGTAACTATTATTCCACTCAACATGAGTAGGCTTGCGGATTTCTCAATGCCTACCTGATATAATAGCCTCTAGTTCCAGACTTGAAACTGACTGCTCGTTCACTTTAATGATATCCTTCATTCTTCCTTTAATTTCAACTGCTCCTGTTTCCGGATCAATATGTGCTTCGTCTCCTGTTTTGAACCAGCCATCTTCGGTGAATGATTCCTTAGTTTTCTCATTGTCATCCAAATATCCTTTGCAGCTATATGGTGAGCGCAGCAATAACTCTCCACCCACAATTTTGTTCTCAAGATGTTCAACTTTTATACTTAGTCCTTTATGGAATGCGTCGCCTAAAAGTTCATTGAATTATCTATGCTTTGTAATTACATATCAATTACTTCGTTTGTGAAAGCTTTTTACGAATAAAAAACACAATTATATGACGCTTAAATAAAGTTGTTTAAGAAGGTGTTCTGGCATTCCTGTGATATAACTTTCTAAATGATTTTCACATTTTTTCTTTATATTAATTCTTAATCATTGATTTTAATCAAAGTGTATTGTAGAGAATTTTAAACTGAGTACGAATACTGAGTTTACATCATAATGAGTTTAATATTATATGAAACAACATCATTACTCAATTTTTTACTCAGACTACTTATTTTTACTAAATTATAATGTGCGTACGTAAATTTGCATTCAATAAAGATAATTAAATGCTATTGATTTAGAATTTGAACATACTTTCGAATTCTTCCCGAGTTTTCAGAATGTTCTAGAACATTAATAAATTACATAATTCAATTAATCATTAAGGATAAATAATAATAAAAGTGTTTTAATGTTAAATAGTATAGCATAAAATATTTTGTAGTTGGCAAATTTTTTAAAATATTTTTATTAAGTAATTGTTTTTTGAAAAAAAATGTTTTTAAGCTACTTTACCAAAATAAACTGCTCCGTTTTCCGTTGAGCCATAAATGTTACACGTCCTCATCTTCGGATTGCAAAGCTTTGCTTCCTCGAGTAGATGTGGCTTCACCGTTGCTCCAGCAGTTATGATGTATCTAACTTTAGATAATTTTGTTTTGTGATCTAAAATATTCTTTCTAATATATTTTTAGAATTTATTTAAGTTCAACCAATTCACACAATTTTTTCTCCGAATTATATATTTGAACACAAATATGATCTTAGATATTTCGAAATAAATATAAATTTAATTCAATATAACGGAAATAATATTATATCTATTAATTCTTAAAATAAATAACAGGTTTATATGATTACCGGTGTAGATAATCGGGTAAAATTGCCAGGATTAGGTATTACAAACTTCAAATAAGTATTTATAATATTCCTAAGATACCAAATTCTGGTCTGTAAAAAGCCAGTAAAATTAAAACGCAAACCAAAACCGCTCATTGCATAACTCTGATCTGCTTGCATTTTAATTATTAATACATCTATTTTCAACAAAATTAGTCAAAGAAATTAGTGTTTACCTTCAACGGCTAGGATTTTAGCCAGAAGACTTGGAAACAAAGTAACGTAGTTGATCTCATATTTTTGAATTGCATTAGCAATGGTTTCAGGAGTACTGGTTGAAACAATTAAATGTCCATGACCTCCCCAACAGAGAGTGAATAATAAAGTTAAATTCTGACCACCAACGTGTGCCATGGGTTGATTACATGTTATTCTAATATGCGGTCTTGTCGGGAACGGAACAGCGTTGGTCATTGCCTAAATGTCGCATGTCATCTTCAATAATTATAACTTTAACAAATTCACTGCACCTAAAAAATAATTATAATCATGGTCATTGTCTGGTGGTTTGACGAAGAATTGTTATAATTTGATTCTTTCTGTTTTGCCGCAAATTGTAATAAGCGTAATTTACATCGTTTTCATACATTATTTTTTTATCATTCATCCGACTCATTTTAATAAATCAAAAATATTGATTATTTCTTTGTTTTGTCGCTGAAGACTTTACGCCTCTGTCAAGTTGCCACTGTCATCTGCATTAATCTCGTTAAAATAATTTATTTACAAATGTATAAACGGTTAGGAATAACTGAAATATTATTAGGCTAAGTCCTTATAAATGTGAAAGCTAAAATGTTTAATATTTCTTCAACCAAATTTTATATAGTATATCATTACATGCGACTTCGTGGATTGACACAATTATCCCACGTATTGTATAGGGTGTTTCGGTTGATCCCGCCGGTGTTTAAGAACCAGATACAAGTTATGAATTAATTTCAAATTGAATCCCAATTGGAGATGCTAGGGAACTATCAATCAAAGGTACCCTAGCGTTGTATTGGTCGCGATAGCGATATTCGTTAGCCAACTGTTCTGGCAATGAAAGAGTTTTGGCTGTGGGGTTACGTTAGAGACAAAATTTATCGTAGCCCTTACCATGAACAATTCAAGAATTTACTGCTCATGTCATTGACTTTCTTGATTCAATCGAACCTGGCATGATTCGTAGCGTCTATCCAAATTTTATCAAAAAGTGTGAAAAATGTTTTGATATTAATGGCTCACATTTGGAATAATTTTTGTAATTAGATCAGCTTGAAATTTATTTAATCATTAGTTATGACAGAATGCTTTTAACTGAGTTTAACCAAATGAAAACGAATGAAAACCTTATTTAACATTAAGCACTCCGGGATCAACTTAAACACTCTGTATATTTACCTCTATGTTGCACATTACTGAATGATGACGTAACATTGTTGCCTTAGGAACACCTGTGCTTCCTGAAGTCATTAAAAGTTGGCTGACTCCTTCTAATTGACTTAATACGGAGGTCCCCATTGGCCTTTTCTTGTTCAATGATATTTTGTCTACATTAATTTTATAGCCACCTGTTTTCGTTCTAAATATAAAAGTTCGTGAACGTTGAAATACATATTACTAAACAGATTAATCTCTAAATTTTATTTTAAAGTAAAACATTTGATTGTATAGTTTTCAAATTTTTCACACATTCATTTATTTATTCATAATTTCTACTATATTTCTTATGATTCACGATTCGATTCTAATTCTTTGAAAAACCCAAAGTATTTTCAGTAAAATCTAAACCACACAATTCCAACGCTCAATTTTTTTAGATACATATGTATAAGTGCAGTTATTTATTGATTTTATAAGTTGTCCTTACTTTTTATCCTGTAAGATGTATACTGTATGAATGTTAGGTGCATTTAATCCATTTTTAAAATGATCCCATAAATCTTGATTTGTCACCAATATTCTAGAATGCGTTGCTTTTAAAGCCAGTTCTAGCGCTATCTTTGGATACAAAGGATGACTTGTGGCTGTAACTGCTCCCAACTGTTGAAGTCTTATGAATGCAGAAACCCATAGCAATCCGTTTGGCATTAAAATGTTGACAACCTAAAATATACCTATTTTTTAGATCATCTCCAAAAATTAACATTTTGCAGTTTTTAGATTATTATGTATTCTTAGTTCTTTTAGTAATGCAGTTTTGAGGCATATATTATATTTTATGATTAAGCTAGACTCCTGAAAGTGGACTTTTTTAAGCTTGGGTCAAGTTAGTCTAGTTGCAATTATATATAGACTTATTTATCTCGTTAGTCTAAACTATATATAACTTAAACTGAATGAGAGAAACTCTCATGGCGTAGATATTTTCAATTAATAGGAAAGATCAATGGATTCTTCGACATTACAAGCCAAAATTGAAGAGAAATCAAGCTAAGCTCGAGTTTGTTTATAGTACTTAAAATGTCGTGTTGAGTTTTGGACCTCGAGTCAAGTTCGAGTACTGGCAAGGCCTTAGATTAACCATATTTAAGTAATTTATGTTTAGATGGAATGAAACACATTTGGTCTAAATAATATTATTCATTATGTTACTAGTGACATTTATTTGTGGTTACATACATTATAAATTGTTTACATACCTCTCCTTTATCAACTTCGAATTGAATCGAATTGGCTAAATTTTGTAATTTCGCGTATGTCACCGTCATGTCAATGCTTGTATCAGTTAATTTTGAATCTGACCATTTTTGTAACTTCAGGCGAATATAACCCCCAAGTGTTACATTTTCCCATTTTTTTAAATCCACTGATGCCATTTAAATCTAAGAATAGTTAATTGAAAAACGTTCATGCGTATCGCTGTGGCTAATCATGTAGTAGTTTATGGTATTGCAAGACAAGTTTTGTTTTAATCATGAAAGACTATTTAACATATATTTAATTTTTCCTTTACTGATATAGCGGGCCAATTTATTTGTGACCGTGTTTTCCATTTATGTTTGTGGGTTTGTCTGATAGCCCATTAAGATATACATCGCATGTCTATAATTACGATCTCCGTATAAACATAAATTATGTAGTTTGAATCTATTAACTACTGTTTGTAATATTTCTTAAGTTTTAATAGCCTAACACAACCCAATTTTAATTTTTTTTTCACATTTTATCATGTGAAGATTAAGTTGTAAATAAATTACATTGAACATACTAAATTTGGATTAAACTTACCGTTCAATTACGGGCATGTATTTCAGTAAATATTTCCTTTTCAGCGATTCGTGTAAAGAGTCAATATTCTTATCGTTTGAAATTTACCAATCACTGAAAGCCGTTCAATTATTCGAGGATTGGTAATTTTGTTCTCAATTTAATTATTCCAAAGAATAATTCACAACATTTATTTTTGAAACTCTTGAATTTTCAGTTATAAATTGCAAGCAATGTTGGCATGTTTTTTTTGATTTTCTGAAAAATACGTGTAAAACGCAGATTTTGTCTCAGCGCTAAATACGTTTAACCAATGCGAATTTTCAAACTGTGTCCTAGAAAATTTTGATTTGGGGTTTGGGTATGCTGTTCAAATTTTTTCCTAAAAATGTGAAACTATTAGATATTTGCCAGTTTTAATCAAATCACACCTCCACAAAAAATTAAGGTACACATGTCTGAGACTTAGTTTTTCTCAGCCGCCTTTTATTCAAGGGAGACTAGAAAATTCTTTGAAAAAATTTTTTTATCTTATGAATCCAATACAAAATTATTTTTATCACAATATTCACATAAAAGATCCACAAATTCATACAATAATCCAGTTTATATATATATATATATATATATATATATATATATATATATATATATATATATATATATATATATTTATCGCCGGGCTATAACATATTTAATGTAATATAATATTTAGCGAATTGCTAAATTCTTAGTAATTGTAAAGATACTGACCTTGGTTAAAAATTATTTTGCGGTAATAGAATTGAAAGGAAAACATTTTAACGTGCACACGCAAGTATTGTCGACTGCGTTTCTATATAATTAACATTGATTTTGACACGTATTAAAATTGCTACACAATAAAGCAGAATTCGATCAATAGGTGATTTTAATATCATGGAAAGCAAGATTCATGCTAGCAAAATTTACACAGAATACTCATTTTGTTATAGTGGAGTATAGACTTGAAAGAATTTAAGTTAATTCTTTAATTTTGTTTTAAAATTTAAATATCTCGCAATTTTGATTTGACTTAAAATTTCTTGTCTTCACTGGCGTGCGGTTTTTTATTGATATGCTCTTTCAAACAATTACAAAGACCATTTTAATCTTAGTAACATGTGATGTTATAAATTATTAATGTATAATTAGTTCTATATTATAACAATTCTTTCGTTTATGCGTGAATTTCACCGTTCATCAAAAGCCGTAAGATTATTCCTTACAATGAATAATTCAAACGGTTTGTTTATACATCGTTGGTCTTGTTCCCATTTCCGGGTGAGCAGATCAAATGAAATTCGATATATTTCTACTAAAATGTAGCAGATGTTAGTACATTAAGAACTTTCTTAGGGTTTAGTAAATGATATGTACATACATATTGCACTATTTAAATAATGAATGCCCTGCTGCGGCCTTACTTGTTTCACTCATCTTAACTATGCAGCATGTGCCTCGGCAAAGTTAAATTTTATTTTTGCTGTTCATTTTCTATGTAGACGTATATGTCTAATTAATAAAAATGGTTTAATCTCGTTTTTATGGCACTTGAATATAGATGATTTTTTGTATTTGTAATCTTAGCATAGATGGATACGGGTTTAATTTTTTACAACCACAAATCTGTTAGAAAAATTCACCTGCACCCGCAACACACCCGCTATTTTTTAAATGTTTACAAGTAAAAAATGTCAATCACCTGAATTGACTTTCTATTAATTTTGTTATTTTGAGTGAATGATGTCAAATATATTATATTATATAGACAAATGAGAAGAATTTTTGTCGTAAATGTGTTTCTGAAATCAAAATGTTCATTTTCAATTGATCCATGTTTGAGTACTCATAATATCATTTATTATTTAAAATGTGATTCATCTGCTGATTTGCATCATAATTTTCTAACTTTAATATGAAGGACATGTTGGTCTTCTTGACAATGTCTTTGAGTTTCACTTTATCTTTTAAATAAATACCAGAGGTGTTTGCTTTGTATACTTGAGCTTCTCAACGTTCGAAATGTTTGGAACTCTTGCAAGATTATTTTTAAAATACATTTCTTGATAGATATTACAGAATAATAGTTTGTATTTTAGTACAAACACTGGACTACAGTTTTTTCCTCCAATTAAACAATTACTATCACAATTGTAAATAAGAGTACGTACCGTTGCGTATTAATTCCGTCGTCCTTGTAGAGGTAGTGAATCTCTTACAAAGCCGTTAGCAATTGTTCATTTAAGACGTGGGATAAATTCGTGGAAATTAGTGATGTGAAAACTGTGTTTTATTAGAAAAATTGTTAGTAAATGGCTTTTAAATAAAAGCGATCAGTCCGCTGTGTGAGTGGCACCACATCTACAACAGTCAATGGGAATTTAGAGTAGCATTGCTTTCTTTCTGCCTGAAGTATCATAGGCTGATTGACAACACATCCTATGCACTTGTTTTTCACCGCATCGGTGAAGATAATGATGATAAATAAATGAGATTGTGAAGTTATTGTAAATTTTTTTAGAATCATTTCGTGTTAATATACGAAAATATTTCAAGTGCAGCAATTTCTAGTTTGATTTTGTTTTTAAAATTCTCACCCGTTTGATTGAATTTAGTTTGTGTACAATATAGCGTTAAATTATTGGCCAAATCGAGCGCGATGCCTGAAAATTCAATTTTACTGCCTTGAACTGCCTTGAATACCTGTAATTGCATGGAAATTCTTTTTGTTTTGCCCGAATTTATTGTTCTGCTTGCATATATATACCTTATGGCTGAAATCACCTGTATTGTCTTTTGTTAGTTTGGGGCGGATTTGGATAGGGACGTTGGGTCAAACACTACTCTCAAATCATTGACAGCAATGGGTATTAGACATTGATATTTTAAAGGGAGTACTCTGAGGGACTTCTTGTAATAAAAAAACATTTTTCATCGTTCCTTCATTTACTTTCTTATAAAGTCTATTATTATTGCTATGACTGCTGTGCATCCCCATATACTTTAACCGGATTAACCGGACCGGGGTTTTTCTAAGCTTAACCGGATCTTTAAAAATTAACATCTTCAAAAAAAATATGTTCTACTTCTATTTTCCAAAATGAAATTGGCTTATTCCTATGTGTTAACATAAAATTGATCTATATTTATAATATGTTATTTTATCGCAGATTTTTCGTGTGTTAATAGGCTATTGTGCTTATATTCACCTTGAACTTGAAGTCTATCAAATTTAATGAAAAAATGCATGTGGTTGCACAAAATGAAATAGAATATGAAATTTAGAACTTTATGAATGATTTTATCTAAAGGGAATATAGTCTATCAACAACAATGCGAATTCAAACATGTTGGAGTCGATGCATCATTTTCTCTTAAATTTGATAATTTTTTATTATTGCAATTCCATGATTTGAATGGGGAAATGTCGTTTAGAACTAGAATGACAACAAGTAGGAATTCTTGCACCCTTTGTCACAGTTTCCATTGTTTCATAGCACTGCAATCATTGTAATCAATAAACTTTAACGATCAAAAATAGAATTTCTTAACCAGATTTTAGCCTTATTAACCGGCTCCTGCAGATTAACTGGTTTTAACCTCCCGGATCCAGCACTCATTGCTATTGTTAATATTTTTGGCAACACTATCATCTTGATAAAACCCCTTGGGATTATTTATGCGCTTGAAATCAACCTGGTATTATGAAATTTGATGNGGGGGGGGGCGAAGGAGGGTACTGAAGTAAGTTAAACAAAAAAATTTCTCAGCTAACTCTTCATGTGGAGTGCCAAATTACATTTCCCATTTGCGTTCTTCTATTGTAGGTTTATCATATTTCGAAGTCGTTTTAATTTTTTTAAGTTTTCAATATATATATATATATATAGCCTACGTATATATATGTACAGGGTCCCGCAGGTAAATTGGGACTTTTTTATGTTCATTGAAATTTCCTGATTTAAAGGATATAAGAGACAAATGATCATTTTAACATTTATTTTTGTGATCTATACGATTTATTGTACATAATCATTCTATATGATCACCCTTTGCTTTAATAATTTTGGAGATTCTCTGGCGAAACGTTGAACAACTCCTCTTCACTTCATTGGCATCAAGATCATGGAATGCTCTTTGAATGGATGTCTTTAGGGAGTTAATATTAGGGTGAGGCTTAGTGTTAGACCTTCCTTCAATCACGCTGAACAGCCAATAGTCACACACATTCAGGTCTGGTGAGCTACTAGGCCAAATGTCTTTTGGTACAAACAAGGGCAGTTTCTTCTTAAGATAATCTTGCACTGTCTTAGCTCCATGGGCTGGTGCAGAGTCTTGAATGAGCATGACTTTATTAACATCATAGTGTTGACTAATCCAGGGCAGCAAAACATCATTCAAGATCTTTAAATACTCTGCTGTGTTAATCTTAAGTCCAGCTTCGATAAAATGAGGAGGCATCACTTTGCCATCACTTGCCACGGCTGCAAAGACCATCACAGAAGCAGGATTTTTGCTCTGCATCACAGGAGGAACTTCAGAAGGGTCACAGGCAATAACTCTTGTGTTCTGACGGTTCGCAACTTCGTCCACAATGAATTTTTTCTCATCAACAAAAATGCGAACATGTCCTCCTTTGTTCTTGAGATGATTGAGAAGTTTTGGACATCTATCAAGTCTGATGGCTCTTGAGCGAGCAGTGAGGAGGTTGCGACGTCTCCTGACGTAAGATGTCATTCCCAAGTCTTCATTGACAGCTCTGCTGATGGTCCTGTGGCTGACATTGCGTTTTTTTGCCAGTTTTGCCATCGACTGAGTTGGGTCTGCCTTTATCGATCTTTTTAGTCCTGCCAGAAAGGTTTTAGTTCTCTTGCGGTCACTTCGAGGTCTGTGACGACTTCGTGCAACCTTACCCTCAGAATCAAAGTTGGCCACAACTCGATAAACTGTTGTTTTTGCGTACCCAGTGCTCTTAATAATATCTGATGGAGAGTTCCCAGCACGTCTTAATTCGCATATAGTTATTCTTTGAGATTGTTCTGCCATTATTGACGAAACCAGTCTAAATCTCTTTATTATAACTTATAGAATATAGTTTTGAGATTACCTGAAAAAAGTTATATCATCATTAATGGAATAGTTTAAAAAATATAAGCATTATAAAATAGTCCCAATTTACCTGCGGGACCCTGTATATTCTGAATTCAAATTCGGATTTGGATTTGAATTTCCAAATTAGGGTTTGAATTCGAAATAAACAAAGTGAAGTTGAAGTTGGGAATTTTAGAAATGGGAGTAACAATTGCTCTTTTCCAACTATCAGAATATACACATGTCTTAAAGCACTTACTACAAAGTGTTAGCAAATAATTCACTGATTTCTTCTGAAAGTTCTTTATAGATGACCATGTCATTGGTCGTGGCTTTCCACATCACTGGCCTGCAAGTTCTCCGGATCTGTCATTACTCGATTTTTAGCTATGGGTTTTCATCAAACCCCGCGTATTTCACATAGGCAAGCCGATTTCATTGGAAAAGCTATAATGTCGAATATGGGTGGAATGCTCACGAATCACCTTTTTAGAGGTTGTTTAAGCCTTGAGTCTGAGTTTGCGCTTAAAACTAGTGTTCAGTGAAAAAGGGGGACTAATAGAACACTTGCTTNTCAGCATGCGAGCCCGCAGATAAGACTTTTTTACATTTTGCACATCGTAGGCAGTGTTTGTGCCAATCCTTTCCTAATGATGTAATTTTTTCAGCAAAATATGCTTCCTTGTTGCAGTTAGGACATTTTCCCATTTCCTGATAACACTAACTTCCTAAACAAAATTGTAAATAACTTCCTCGCAAGGCATAAATTCTACTTTGACCAATATCGGAAAATAATGAGTATACACTGAATACTTAAATCCGTGGGCCAGCTTCGATTTATGGTCCCAGTAATAGTCCCACTGAAATATTTATGGAAATAGAACCAGTAAATTCCATGGGTTGGAGTTTCTTTCCGAATCCATACATACATACATATATATATGTCAAATCGCCTTTCCTACATGAACATCTGAGGAAAAACACCATTAACAATTTCCATAACGCTTTTACTAATTGTATATTTGTGTAATAGCATATAGTTTAAGTGTGGGTTTACAGATTTGATATATATATATATATATATATATTGCATTGCTAATATCTTAGACGTATTCTAACCAAACTTTAGATAATGATTACATATGAGTAAGGGATAGTTATAAGGATTATTAAGGGTAAGCATGGAGTTTCATCCTTGCATTTTTACTTACTAACTAGGCCTAAAAAGTGTTATTATAGATTTATTTGGGTGGTTAGAAGGCATTTTCTGCAAACCCAGGTAACGCCCTGGTTCTTTATGCTAGTCTCTCGATAAAATATATAGTATTGCACATTTGTTACAATCATGCAATTCTTTAATCTTACCTAAGTAGTTGCAGAGAGAGATAATATCAAACATACTGATTGTTGTTTTAACTAAAGTTATCGCGACTGCTTTGAAGTTTATCACTGAAATGAAATTTAATTGAAGTCGCAAGAAATTATTTAGTAAAATGTATTAATCTTTACATTTAAATATTTTAGCCCGTTGCATTATCACAGCAGCTTTCAGAAGCTTCACTGGTTATTAACGTCCTTGATAAAAAATATCGGTAGGTTTTTAAATATGGTTTAAGGTAAAATTTTATTACATAAATGCAATAATTAATTATCCTCAGCTCTTTTTTAAAAATGCCTTCCAATCTTCCAAACGACTATTTTGTATTTTGAAAAAAAACTATTTTATATTTAAGAACTATTTTTATATTAAGTTATGGAAAACTTAAGGTAAGGTGGAAACTTTGAGAAATCTAGATTAGTCAAGACATTAATTCTTCAGGATGTTGTTTTGTGAATCCTGCACATCGTGATTAAACTTTGTGTTTGAGTTTAATTGCCACTTATCTCAAATGCACATAATTTAGATTGAAACCGTTGGTCTTAAGGGATATATAATTGTAATGATTATTCAGATATACTAACATAAAATCGCTTAAACCAAAGTAAGAAGTCTAAAGATTCACAGATGTATCGATCAACAGCTTGTCGATTTACGAAATCAACAGATTCCCTTCAGAATTTCCAACGTTGCTATTATGGAATGAACTCCTATTAATTTTACATTTGCGTTCCATGTCAACACTGGTTTGCAAAAATGGTCATGCTTCGTTCCGCTTCAAACATTCAACTATCGTGTTGATTTTGTAATCATTAAAGTACTTCAATATTTAACAGTCAAAAGAAAATATATATATATATATATATCCTGGCTTTTTACAAATTAATTATCAAACCACTAAAAATAATATACTAAGGAATTACATGTAAATTTCAAGCACTGAAACATTGAGTGTCGTATCTGTTGAAAAGCTGTTAACAAAGAAAGTCCGAAGTGTCTTTTCATTGGGTATTCACTCTTTTGGTATGACGTTTAAAAACAGACAATTCTGTCAGGCGGAATTTAATAGTATCATAAGGAACATTTTCACTTCCACCTACAGAATCCATAATATGAGCATCTTCAATCTCTTCAGTGATATATTTTATATTATCAATGTGTATGTCATGTTAAGGAACCATTGTGCCCCTAAGTTTATATAAATATTATTAAAGTTATGATATAACTTCTCTACTAATTCTGCACCAATAAAAAATAATTTCTAGTTTTCTCTGCTTTAAAAGTCCAATATTTCGTAAAATAGAGTTAATAGAAAAGGCATTTTTACAGGGAAGATTGGAAATTCATTAATGAAATTGGGATATTTACATCTGAACATTGTCGATTGGTAGATATTGCTTTGAATTAGTAACTTATGACGTTAATTGAAATATTTGAGTAATAGTATACGACAGCTGCGCTTACTAACCTATTTGAGTGTTTGTCTCTAGAAGTTTTAATTTCTTTTTATAGAAATTTTTGTTACAAACAATTAATTGTATTTGCTAAATGATTCAGGCATTGGGCAATATTACGATTAGCAGTTATCTAAATTTTAATTTAATCATTTAATTCCTATACCTAATATAGGACATTCTACGTCATTTTTTAGATTTTTTGTTTTTGTAATTTATTGTATATTTGTTAGGTTGCCCACTGGGATTCAATGCGCCGATTTTTGTTTAAAATTTTAATAAATTTTCCTAAAAAGCTACAAAAAATGGCTTCTGGAGGTAGATACTTATACCACCTTAGAAATTTAGGACTAGATTATCACGTTTAACTATTGCATGTATTTGTTTATTGCCATTACATTATTCATTTTATTTTGTAATTCTAATGCAAAAGCGGCTATTTATTATAAAAACCTTTAATTGGTCATTAAAAACATTAAAATTTGCGCGTAAATATGATCAGTCTCGCATTTAGGAAGGGCAGGGGGGGCGACCGCCCCCTTTTTTGGGCCCAACTGTGAACCCTTAAGAAAGATGTTCTCTTTTCCTCAAAATTGAAAATAGTTCACATTAATTCAATATGTTGTTACTCGATTTGCTGCTAAAAACAGACGATTGCATTTTATGTAAGCGTATTTCTGTCCAATTTTTTTTCTGTAAAAAAGGTTTCAGCCCCCGTTTTAAAAATCCTAAACGCGCCAATGTGTATGATCATGTTAGTCAATACAGACAAAAGTATAATATATTGTCAAGTACAATTCCATGCAAGCTCAATTTTATTTAAACATAAATATATGGCCGAGAATCTATGTTTTTTCTTGCTAATTTCTTAAAAGTAAATCCACGATTGCATAAAAAATTTATTTGCAGCAGTATTTCTCATCCCAGTTTTCATTGAGCAGCCTCTAATATTTGGAACAATTTCGACAATGAGATTAGAGTATAAAAAAATTACAAAAAATTTAGATAAAAATTAAAATGTGCACTTTTACACCGACAAAACACAATCGGAGACACAAACACGCTAAACACATTTACTGATTTATTACACTGAGCTCACCACATACCTAGAAACACACATTCATTATTATTATATATTATGCATGTCGTTCAAAATTGTCGCTTTTAACAAGTATATTGCTTGGACTCTTATTATTGTCATCATTAGTATATAAAATTTAACGCAGATTAGGTGCAATATTCCTTTAAAAGTTTGTAGTTTTTTTATATTTATATCTTCCAAAATCATTTTTTATTTACATTTAAAAGTGGAAGTTGAATGTATAATATTAGAATTGTGGGCAATTGGTGAATAACAGGGCACCGAGGAATTACAATACCGTAGCATAAAAAAACAAGTAGGCTTAAAAATATATGGTATGTAAGGTATTCTTTTCTTATACCGAATACCGATTTTATCGGATGACCTTTTTTAGGAATCGCTTAATGAAATGGTTTACAGAACAGCATCTCAAAGAGTACACGTTATTATTCAGCGAAGAACAAGACGTAAGTTATAAACTTGCGACTATTGTCATTATAAATATTTTAAGTTTGTCAATATTTACCATTTATATAGTTGTTACTTCTTATTTTTCAACCATCAATTTCCTTGCAATTGTAAACAAGACGCGGTACTATTTAACACCAGTAATACCAGTTCTTCTTGATAGTATTTTTACACGCCACATTTATTAAGAGAGTAATGTGTGAAAGAACAAAAATTATACAAATGGAAATTGCAACGGATTATCAGTATAGTTGGAGGTACTCGCAGTAGTCAAACGTTTGAAATTTGTCAATCTTCAAGCTATATGATAGTTGAAAATTCACACTACAATAGTGCAGGTCAAATTCAACTTTTTTCTTTAGGACGTCCAGACCTATGTTTTAAACTTCGTCAAACGCTGGTGTAGCATGCAATCATTTCAATAAATTTGAGCACAGGCATGTCAAATTGTTTACTATAATTCTAGATTCATTATCATAGTGTATTAATATGTAACCGTAGCTTTTTAAGAACTCATCAGTACCAAAATTTGCACAATGAAACACCATGCGTTCGTTGTATTTTTCAAGTGCTAATTTAGTTTTTCTTGATATCCTTAATAATTTTTAACTAATTTTTACTGTATATAAAATTTACTTTTACTGTAGCGACATATTCGTATAAAGTTCCAGAAATTTTGAACAAATGCTATTACAGTGGTGATATTATGTTCATATAAAAAATCCAAGTTATATTTCGAAATGTTCTCTTAAATATGGCTTATTGTACATTATATATCCAGGTATAAGAATAATAGGAGTTTATAATCGAAGAATTTAGGTTTCTTGGCTTGACAAAGTGGAACGTCGATACCAGTGGCTTAAACGTAGTTTAATTGACTTTGATCAAAAATACGGCCACATATTTTTGGCAGAGTGGCAATTCATGAAACATATCAGCATTGAATTTTGCAATATTACCAGGTATTTCTTTTATAATAATCATTTAACATTCTGAGTCACAATCGTTCATTAATGTCTACCATAAATCGTTAGAAAGCACCATATGTGCGATATTGAGATATAGCAATTTCCAGTAAAATAAAACATTGGTTTTCATTTAAAATTTTAACTCCGAATGTTTTCTATATGTCTATATGGGTTTTAGATTTGCTATCTGGCCTTCTATGTTAATTATGTCTACTATACTTATCATAAAGTCTTCTAATATGCGGCAAGTTAAATCGATGGAGATTTTGCATAGATTCAGGACTAAAAACGAAATCAATGAAAAATCGATATAATTTCGCTTTAGTCTGCACCATCAATGGGCTGCTTGACTTCGAGATATAACGCATTGACTATGCTATGATTAATAGAAAAGTTAATGTTTTTTTATTTTGCTTGAAAAAGCGCTAATCGGTTACTTGTCACATACCGCCTCGCAACCTACAAAAAACGAAATTATGAATCGATTCATTTCTAAAATAATCGATCGAAATCCAAAATTTCAAAATCGCCACAGTCTAATGCATTCTCTTATTTTAACTCTTATTTATTTTGCGCTCTAGGAATGAATTATCAACAGTAATGAAGAACCGATCCGGAGAGATTGACGTCAAGATTTTACTTTTCGCCATTCAAAGAACAACGCTTTTTGAAGACCAACTCAATCAGAGGTTTTCTAATCCATCTGATAAAGTAATCGATTTTCTAGTTTTATAAATTGTAGTGAACATTTTTTCAAGATTTAATACAAAATAACCATTTTATTTCTGCAATAAAACTGTCGTCAATTTTATGATTGTCAAAACCATTTGCAAAGTAGCTATGAAAAATACCGGTGTCTTTTTTGTAACATCTAAAACTAATATTCAACATTAGCACTTGATTTAATTGTTTTCTTATATAATTAGGGAAACTGTTAGAGTGAAGAATTGTTTTGTCAGATGAAGGAAAATTTTGCAAAAAATACCGAAAATAATTCATAAATAATCCAACCATTTGCGTACTTTTTGCGAGCTATTCTAGAAAAATTTCACAGGTAACACTAATTTTTGTAGATGAAATTATGAATACATTGATTTTTTAGAATAAAATATTTGAACTAGATTGAAAAGTTGTCCGACAACTGCACAATTCAACTCTGCCACCTTTGAAAGATTTGAAAACGTTTAATCACAATATGATCTCTCTTGAGTCACGCAATTTGAACTTATTGTTAAATTAATGAGAAAATTTTCCTGAACAATAACTAATGTAACAAAATTATTTGAAATAACTAATAAGCATTCTCGTCTGTTAGAAATAACTGTATGCTACTGCTGAAGACTTGTTTACAGCTTGCGTAAAAGTGTTAATATACTAACAAGAACCATGAGCTATCCTATAAAATACTAAAGTATTTTACAGAAAGAATAATAATAATAATAATAATATACGTACAGTTAACTATATTAGGTCTTTATTTTAACTAGCAATGCTCACTATAGTACATTCATTATGGCGTCATTATTTAAAACGTACACCCATAAATCTCAGTAAAATGCTGCTATTTGTAAAGCTCGTATTTTTTAAAGGCCAAAGTTAATTTATAGCACATAAAAAACTAGATACATGTTACTCTTACACCGAGTTTTCAAAATTTACAAAATATTTTAAAAACATGGTAAATATACTACACCTTTGCAAATGCCAATTGAGATTTTTACGGTATTTTTAGCGTCGATATTTTCTATTTGTTTGTTTTTGTATCAAGAATTCCTTTATTGCCTCAATATATTTATTGAATTAATTTTCTTTATTTCGAAACTCAGCGTACTGTTTACAGAAAATACCCACTGTATATTTTTAGTAAAATATTTTTTGTGTGTAGTTTAAGTTTTTTTTAAATTTTGCCTCTAATCTCGCCTTTAATATTCATTGACAATTGTATAGACTTGATTTCCTTTCGAAGAGCATTTTATCGCTAATAGATTAAATTTGTATTTTATTAATACAGAAAATCACGTTTGCGTTGCTTTGATCTTCCAGTACTGTAGACGAGCAACGTTGCAACTCTCGGTTTTATCAACACCACTCAACACTTCCAAATGTCCTCTCCGTTATTTTTTTACGTTCTTATTGAGACTTGGTGGGTTTTCCTAACTTTTCTTGGGGATCATAACCGTATAATATATATTTATGTATGGTTTTGTTTGTGTTCCTATTTTGTGAAACCCTTTTATTAGTAGGATGAAGAAAGTATTTAAATCCTTTCAGTTCATGAATTCCATCATTTCCAATTGCTAAAATCAATATTTAATGTATTTCAAAAGGGCTCCCTAAATTCTGCGATTTGATGGCGTCATCAAAAATAATGACTGATTAAATTTCTGAAAATCTCAAATGAATAGTGCTCATATAGAGAACATGTCTGTGAAGTTTTGTTTTAGCATCCTAATCCAACTCAGTTAGATAAGGGGAAGGAAATGCTCTCGTTTAGGCCTGAGTAGCCTAAAGAATCCCATGTCCAATACGGCTAAAGAAATTTTTGTATACATTAAAAGTCTTCTAACTCCCAAAACCTAGTTGCATGTCAAAAATCAGCGTACCCATTCATCTTCCATGCCCACAATAATATGCTAAGTAAAATAATGTTACAAAACCTAATTATGGTTTCTACTAGAACTTTGCTTAAATGTCCTCGTATTAATCGCTAAAAAGTTAAATATATGAAAGATGTTAAACTTGTATTTTAAAGGTAATTCGATCTCTCATAGGGCAAGACAACTTTCCATAATAGAAATTTCTTATTCGTTGTGTAAATTCAATTTATCTCTAATTATCTCGCTTCATCAACGAGGTCTTTGATTTGCTCTTTTGAGACTTGCTATCGCTAAAGGCAGTTTCTGCTTAATAATGAAACACATTTGAAATGCGCAATGCATTATTTTGTTTTTCAATTTAAGATTTCACAAAAGTGTATTTTTTGAAAACTAACACTTTCAATGAAAATATCTCGGGAATAGTTCCTTGATTTATATTTCAAAGGAAATTGTATTGAACGGTGATCCGCTACTAGGATTAAGTTGGCGGTATGTACGTCTTATTTAATACTACAGTTAAATTCCTTTGGCTAAAAGAACGTTTTTACAAATGTATGCCAGTTGACATTTCAATCTCCTGTAAAAATGTCATTGATGTTTTCACGGCCCACTGAATAACATTATTCAGTGGGCCATTATGTTTTCTAATTAATGCGTTTATACTAATAAATGGGCGTTTGCGAAATGGATTTATTCCAGCTAAGACAATATGAGTCATTTGTTTATTTTGGGGTAACCCTAAATGGGCATTACATTAATTCATTTTGTATTTATATTGGATTTTTACCAATTTGTATTAATTACAAATTTTAATTAATAGGCGTATTCCACAAATTTTTGATTTTTGTCAGGCAATGAAATTACTGCAATTACAATTATTGGGAATTTAATTGAAAAAGACTTGCAGAGTAGTAATATTGATTTCAAATAACAATTTTACTACCACAAGGCCAATGAATTAAACTCTTTGGCCGGATCAATGTTCACCAAAATTTTAAAATTTTATCAAATAGTTTCTGTAAATCCTTGCTAAACCAGCAAACGTAAAACTAGGAGTACGAGTTACGCTTCCAAGCATTCGTTTGTTTACTGGTATATCAATCAAAATTATGAATTTTTCGTTTACCCCAATCCAGAGTTGTCAAGTATTAAACACGACTTGTTTAAAATTCTTTTTTTGCAAAGTTTTTTAAAAAAATGGTTTTTCGAATTAATATAAAACTTTATTGCAAGTTTGGAAAATAATTTTTGGGTTTAGTTCATTCTTACTGTCATAATCGATTTTCTATCGCAAAAACCGTAAAACTTGCATTTTATTTACGTGTATGCAACGAAAACTAAATTTCGATATGTTTGTCATAATTCAACGTTTGCTACTATATGTATTTTCAATAAAATTTTAGTACCTTCAGGCGGGCCTGTTTAATAGCAAAAAACATTGTTTTAAACTTGTAAAACTTTTTTTAAAATACCCTTTTTTGCCAACCCTGCCCATATACTAGTTAAACTGTGTGACAAACTTCAATAATTTTTTTCATAAATTAAAAACGATTTATCATAAACAAATACTATTTTAAGTTATTAACAAAATAATTTATTTGAATTTGTCTTTTAATTTATAATTGAATTTAGAATGGAAAAGAAGAGTCTGGAATTTTCAATGGGCTTATTTCCAAATGTTTTGAACCACATCTCAACATCTATATCACCTCAATTGACAAGTACTTTTCATTTTACATTTCAATAAACTTGTATATTTTGAAGGAAATCTTGAAAATGACAGATTTGTTGTAGTGTTCTTTCTAATAAATTGTAAGTGCGGAACATAATTTCGCATTCAGATTTTATGTTTTGCATTGAGTTGTCTCATGACACAGTAAATCTAGTTACAAATTGATAGACTAACACTAGTGATGTATATAATAATAAATCTGAATATTGTTGATGCTAGATTGATTCTTCATGTCTGAAGATCGCATTATATTGATTTTTGGACCTATTTCAATAGCCTGCATAAAGAATTCCAAAAATTCAGCTTGTGCATTCATTGTCATCATTGCTGTCACCATTTCAATGTTAATTTTCAATATTCATNTTCTCCATTTATCGTGATATTTTTGACAAATGCTTATTTGAAATAAGTTGATGATTTGCTATTTTATCTATACAATTTATTAGCACCGAGATAATAATGAATTTTAGAAATTTGTCTGAACTGATTGAAAGATTCGTGTCAGAAATAAAAACTACGAAACTTCCAAAGCCAATAGATGACCAGGCCGTTCTGCTTCCTTCATGTGCAGGTAACTCTTTTACACATTCAATACAAAATAAGACAATTACGGAATTTTTTTACAAAAATCATAACATTCAAATTTAAACAGTTTAACGCCATACCTGTGTAGGATTTAATGTTTGGAGGCCTAGCTGACTTGTTTTATCAAACAACCATATATTGTGAGGTAGAATTTCGAGCAACATTCAAGCAATGTCTAAGCGTGTTTGGACCATGAGGTGGAGCTGCTAATTCTTCAAAAATAGGAACATCCAAAGCTAAAAGAATTGCCATCAATTCTTACTTTATCAGATATTGAATCCTAAATATGATGTCAACAGATAAGAGATAGCGGTTATTTGAGCACACTTTTATAAAACTTCAGCTTTTGTTATCAACAGATGATGTGACGATAAGAAATGCATATCAGCGCTTTGTGTCAATGATCTAGCTGAAATCCTATATTGTGGTATCACCAGAATGGAAATTGGGGTTCAGCCCATTATAGCTTAGGTCTAAGCCTGCCTCACGGTGTTTTTCTTTTACACGACTGACAGTCTTGTTTCATACTTACCCACAAGCACTACACTTGGATAATTTATATAATGCATTGACTAATACATGCATATTCATTTATTCCATCAATGCTAATTGGGTTTGTTTCATTTGCATTGTTATCCATAATTCCTTGATTGCCACCGCCACCCCAAATTTAATAATGCAAATATTGACATAACTAATGAAGCTATTCGTGTTATCCTATAACATAAGAGGTTTCTATCCAAAATGGCATCGGCTACCCGTCTGCCATGCCGGCAATTTGCTGCCTGGAAACTTTTGGAAGTTCCAAGAAGGCCTGTAAAATTACCAGACTTTTTACGGCGAAAATTAAAAAAATATGTTTTGTTTTATCTAAGTAGAGAATGTTTTGATTAGTTCGGGAGAAAACTCTAAAAAAATCTAAGGGTTCAGAATACTGGCTACAGTATTGCAATTACTGTAACACTTACCTCTTTGTTAATAAGCCAATGTTGTAGCTGACATGATTTGATTGCCAACAGCTTGATTAATATTAGGGCTCAGTCCGTCTGCTGACTTGATGAGTCATTGTGAACGGCGACACTAATTGATTCTTTGTCAGGCAGAATAACTGCGTGCGCCCATTTTCATCATGGTGTGTGAAATAACAATACGACGTGCGACGATATCTCCTGCCGAGGTGCTTGTAAGAATTCTATCCATCGATTCAGCCATTGAACCGGAATCTGAAGAAGTTGATGCCCTATTGATTGATGTTCAAGAACACGGTTGAAGCTCCATGATCTCATCGTCCAGGTGGGATTGGACGTGGCTTCTGAATATTCCAGGAAGAAAAAACTTCGACTTTCATCAAGGCATTTTCCTTCAATGATACAAGCGGCAGGAAGAAATCAGCGACCTACTTAGGGTATGTCATGTCTGTCCGCTCATCAGAAGGAACAGGTCTGTCGTTGCTGAAGGGCGAAAATGTTAGGAAGCACTTTGTGTTTCTCCTTGCTTTGGTCTCTGGCACACAGTTGAAAACTTTGATTCGATTTGCCGATCATGTGTATCGACATATTTGAGCAATTTGCTTTTCTGAAAACTTTTTTTGGTCTATAAGTACATAGTTTTGTTAATCAATTTTTGCACTTTTTTATACAAGAAATACCAATATAACTATGATCACTTGAAAGAGGATACACTAAACCTATTACGTCTTAGTTTACAATACAATCACATGAATACTTAATAATTTTTATGTAAAAGTAGGCTAAAAATCTTTAGGTTTTGAGTGACTGCTCGCTAAATGAGCGTAAGGTTCAAAACGATAATGTATCTTTTCAATTTCTCATTAATTTTGTCTACACATTGAATTTCTTTACACAAAATTGTATAAAAAATCAAGTGGTAAATATTTTAGTTGATATTAGGAAGTATGCATATGAGCTAACTTTCTGCTGTTAGGTTGGTAAAATTCTGCTTGGATTCGGTTTGATGATGCATTTCGTGTGACGCCAACTTTGCTAGTAGAAGTGTTGTATCTTTAAAATACCACTGCTTTAAAAGAAAGGAACGTAGTTTTCTGTATTAAATTTATTGATTGTGATTCTACAAATGTAAACACTGTGCGAAGAGGTGGAGTTGTTACATTACTTGAGCAAAATCTTTGGCAAGGGGTATTATGGGCTATATGCATGTTGCATGCCAATGATCTCCCATCTTTTTGTCAAACTAGATGGTGACACTTTTTGGAGTATATCATTCAAAGTTAAACTGACATACTTTGACATTACACATGCAAATTATGTGTTAATAAAATCATTTGCCAAGGCAAAAAACTTGGCTTTATCGTAGTTAATTATGCACCAATGTGATTTGACAACAAATGTGCTCAAACATATAAAGATGCTCCATTGCACATATTTAATTCTATACAAAATGAAATTGCTTCCATTACCAGTCCAGCAAATATTCAAACCATTTATTTTAATAAACGATCGCTTCTCCCATAGCGAAAATTCCTGATGACAATGATTGTTTGATCTATGTCCAACAATAAGAAACAAGGCATTAGATTCCATCAATAATATACGTGGTACATCTTCATTCGGTGAGAATTCCCCAAGGTACCCACATTAATACAACTGACTACAACTGAAATAATTGTTTGGAATGAAAAATCACTAAGCCTTTATAACTGCAGAATTAGGAAATTTTCAACTGGAATTATTCAAAACGGTTATATTTCGAAAAATTTTAATGCTACACCCAATCCATTGAATGAGCTATCAAATTTTTAACTGAAGTTTTTGTAGGATTGCTTATGGACATGATCGACGTTAAGACAAATTTTATCAAAACTGGCATCCAAACAGGATTCTATCGCTTTATCAGAAGAGCGTCAGCGTTTATATGTATACTTCCTAATATTGTCAACTAACATATTTACAATTTCATTTCTTTTACGCTATTTTCTGTAAACAAATTCATTGTTTTTTTGCCTGATTGAGATAAGTATGGTAAGATGAATGCAAATTTCGTAATGGTACACAGAGGCGCACCCAGGATTTTTATTGAGAAGGGGTACACCAAAAGATGCCGCAAATCTCTACAATCAAAATTATGACTTAACAGAAAATTCCTTTTAAGTTTTTCATCAGTTGACATAATAGACATAAATATAATATAAATGTAACATAGCTAAATCGAACTACGTAAACAATTTATGGATGTATAAGCACATTTTAAAAAGAACTTTATTTACAAATATCAAAAACTAGTAAGTTCCTGAAATAGACGTTGAGGTTTGACTTTTACAAAATTAGCAATAAATTCATCAATGTCAATAGTTTTGTCTAGGTGAATATTTAATAGGCATAAACCAATAAGCCTTTCTTCACTCATAGTCGATCGTAGATAACTCTTTACCCGTCTTAGGGTGGAAAATGAGCGTTCTGCTTCAGCTGAAGAAATTGGCAAATTAGCGCCAATTATTCAATTTGCTCGTATGTTTGAATACACATCCTTGTCAGCGTATAAAAGAGCATCGAGAATGTAATCTGAACATTCGTCTGACAATTTCCATTGATTTTGCCAGCGTTGCAATTCATTGCGCAAAGTAAGAGGAAATGGCAGATCTCTTGACCATATTTCTAAATCTTGAATAATGTCATCAGCAAATTTGTAACATTATCCGGACATGTTGAAAAGAGCTTCAAACAAAAACGGTCTTTAAACCGCAACTGTAAGTCATTTAATAGGTTGTCTAAAACTGCAATGGCAATGCTTTGTTTATAAAATTCTTCTGTGTTAGATGATTCTACATTTGATCTGTTTTGTTGTCGACCTGCAATAGTTCTACGTTTTTCTGGCACTAAATTAAGTTTATCTGCTAAATTGGATGCAGATTTAAACCAATCAATGAAAGAGTCATCAATTTGGATCCTAGTTTTCTGAAGGATGTTTATAGAATTGTCTATGAGTGTGCTGCTATAACATCTGATGCGCGTATTTGGAATTTTGAAGCTAATTGTCATACGATTTCTAAAAAATTCATTAAGGTAAAACATGAAATAATGTTTGAAAAGGATGTGCCTTAATCTTTATTCCAATCATTTAACTGCAAAGAGCTGTTGGATTCTTGATAGATGGGAACTTACAATAGCTTCGAAGCATATAGCAGGGACTTCATAGAGCTCCAGAAATATAGTTATCGCATCGTGCCTTTTTACCCATTTCGTTTTACAAAGTTGACATGAAGAGGTACAAGTCTGCACCCGCCCTTTTTACCAGGTTTTGATCTCTTTTCACAGCTCCTGACATTGACGATGCACCATCATAAGCTTGTCCGCACATATTTTCTATAGGTAGATTATTGTGTAGACATATATATATATATATATATATATAAATATAAATATATATATATGTAATTGTTCGCTTTTTACAATTTGTCAGTGCCAAAATTCGCACAATGAAACACCATGCGTTCGTTGTAATTGTAATAAACAAGTGAGCGTAACTCAAGTCATTTTTCTAAATCTTCTTTATGATACAACAGATAATCTGAAAGCCTATAAAAGATTAATGGAGGAACATTGGAATAGAAATCTCAACAAAACAGTTTACTCTGAAAATTGTCTGAAAATGCTTATATTTTTGTTTAAATGTCTTTTACTGACAATTGGTAATTTGCTTATACAATAAATCTATCGGTCTCTAAATTTGCTTTAATTTTATCATATTTATCGTAAACAAAAAGTTTGCGTAAGCTACCTTAGTATAAATTTTGCGTACATTGTGGGAGTGATAAATTTATTGTATTTATTAATTTTGAATATTTCGATACAGATGCATCAATTTTTTAGTGTTCCAAAATTTTTAACAAATCAGAACGCATACATAGTGCGAATTGTAAATCTTAAATATTGTTACATAGTCATTCTAGAAAATATTTGTTTTACACACATTTTTTGAACACCCTAATCAAATACATATACCTATTTAATCATGAGTATACACTGCGAATGTTGTTACACATAGAAACATAAGCGCTTATGCGATGGAATTAAGGTTATGCGGGACGGTTTTATGACTTCTATATATTTTAGTTGTACTTGGGATAATTTTTGAAAAACTGGGAGAACGGATTTTAGAATTTGATTAATATTTTTGCTACTTTTGTGCAAAATTAAAGTTATCCCGTGGGACCACATACACATGGGACCATATGACCAGAACATTAAGTGGAACCGGGACTAAGATCAGTGATTTTCAGGTCACGTACAACCCTACATGGAATCGCATATAGAGAATACACTTCTGCAATGTCAAAACCATATAGTTTATAAGGTCCATGCAATCGCAATTAACAACTATGAACTGAAGTATTTTTAGGTCAAATATTTGAATATGTACATGTACACATATATAGTAAATTCTACAAGTAATTAACTAATCACCATAAATTTAGTTTACTGACTATGTAAGTAATCCGAGACATAACATTCATATTTTATGTTAATCACTTACCTGGAACTAATGATACTAATTGTCTTATCATTACGCATCTACTCTAATCCTCCAACATTCGCTTAATTTCTCAGATATACGTATAAGTTGTTGAAATATAGTTATTTTTCTAGTTTCTCTGTAAAAATCGCTCTAGTGTTTCGAACACCCCAAGGGAATAGCCATTTTATTAGGAAGTAGCAAGTCCAAAGACTCAAATATATTTTGTCATTATTTTTGATATGAATGAATTTTTTCAACTTGTTTGTTCTAGTTTGCACCGCTTAAATACTTGGGGTGACCAGAAAGTTTTAGAATTTCAAGAGTAATGATAGATTAAAAATATTGTACACAAACATAATCCCTTTCGTCGTATGCCGCTTTGACAATGCTTACATAACATTTCCAAGTAGTAGACTGCGGAACTACTACAATACAACGATTAATTTGTGATTTTTTCAGCCACTCAGAATTGATACTGTCATAAGTGTTTTTTCATTAGAATTATTTTGAGTTTCTTTGGAAAAGCAATTGATTTGTTTTAGAAACTGTTTGCAATTTTCTTCCGCTAGCATTCGCGTCAGTTCAACATTTTCAGGTATTATGACCTTTCTTAATCGAACAGAACGAGATGAATCTAAGAATTTACTTTCGCCCTTCTCTGAATGATTCTATCTACCCC